>CM058040.1:44939771-45227271 GCA_030169165.1 Centaurea solstitialis
GTCACCGGCTTCCAAGAACACCACCACAGCCACCACCGCCTTCCTAACCCTAGTCACCGACGTCCTCCTCTCCGACCGCAATTCCGCCACCATTTAAACCCCATCGGACTCCTTCTCCGACCATGGCCAACCATCGCTCGAACTCCTCCAGATCCACTTCTCACCGTTGGCCTTCCACCAGATCTGTCGCCTTCCACCCGATCTGCCGCCCTAGGTCGCCGATTTTGGGTTTTAGTGGTGGTAGTTTAGTGGATTGCAGATCTGAGGTCGTAAAATTAAGGTTTTGATGGTGGATGTGGTGGTGGCTTGGAGATGGTGAGTGTGGTGGTGGTTTGGAGTTGGAGATGGTGAGTGTAGTGGTAGTTTGGAGATGGTGGGTGTGTGTGGTGGTGGTGGTGGTGGTGGCTGTGATGGTGGCGGTGGACTAGTGGTGGGTGTGGTGGTGGTTTGGAGATGGTGGGTGTGGTGGTGGTGGTAGCTGTGATGGTGGTGGCTGTAGTGGTGGTGGATGTAGTAGTGGTAGCTATGATGGTGGTGGTTGTGCACATGTGTTTACCGGATGGAGGCGGGGGTGCACATGTGTTCGCCGTGTGGAGGAGGAAGGAGGCGGCGGTGCACATGTGTTTGCCGGGTGGAGGAGGAGGAAGGAGGCGGCGGTGCACATGTGTTTATCGGGTGGATGCGGTTGTGCACATGTGTTCACCGGGTGGAGGAGGAGGTAGGAGGCGGCTGTGCACATGTGTTCACCGGGTGGAGGAGGAGGTAGGAGGCGGAGGTGCACATGTGTTCACCGGGTGAAGGAGGAGGATGGAGGTGGTTTTCCCAAAATACCCCTGTGCACTTGTGTTTGCTGTATTTTTTAATTATTAGTTATTAAAAATTCCCTAATTATAGGGATTTAATCTTGATCCTAGATCTAGATTATTAAGGGTTGTGATGGGTTAACACGGTTAACACACTATTTGTGGTTAACAACGGAACTCAACCCTATCTTACGGCTGGTTTTTTGACAAAAATAAGCTAGTTATAAGTCTGTTCATCTAAATACATACCATAAGTTAGCTTATATAAAAATGTTATTTGGAGTAGTGTTTTAGAAGCTTTTTGTAGCTTTTTCGGTAAACCACAACCGACGTCCATTGCTTAATCGCTCTAGAATGTGTTCCATGGGTGCTCTAATTGCATCACCTTCCCTCTCATCGCAGTCTCTTTCTTACCTACGATTTTGCTTGTGAACTAAGCCAAAGTCCAAAGAGAGTGACGTAGAACAGACGTAAATATTTCAAGCGAGGGAGGCGAATTGATTTGGTGCTGCTCCAAGAACCATATAAGCCGTGAAACATTCGGTTGTTGCTCGAAGAATCGAGAACAAAAGCGTCGTATCATCCTCCTCTCTCTCCTCTCTCTCTCTCTCCTCTCCTCTCTCTCTCTCTCTCTTCTCTCTCTCTCTCTCTCCTCTCTCTCTCTCTCCCCTCTCCTCTCCTCTCTCTCTCTCTCTCCGTCTGTTTTGTGTTTAGTTCCTCTAATCCAGATCTAGATTTCAGTTCTTGATCTGTATTCAATGATGATATAGAGTTTAGATTTAGGGTTTTACTATTCTTGAAGTTATCAGATTTGGATTTGGGTTTTGAAATTGGGATGTTTTAAAATTTTATTGATGTTTTTAAGTTAGATTTTAATTTGGGCTTGGATTTGGAAATTGTAAAATGTTCTTGGCGTGTTTTAGATTAGATTTGGATTTGGATTTATAGTTTGATTTAAGGGTTTCGATTTGATTTTTTATTTGAGTTAAGTTCTAGTGAGACCAAGCGTTTTTGGTGAGACCGGTGAGACCAACATATTTTACTTGAAACTTCACATCAAAACATTTGTGAAGGTAAAAAAAATTGAACATTCATCGTTAAAACATACTAAAAAACACTATCGAAAAAAATTCCAAAAAAAGGTTAAAAAACGAAACCTTCACGGCATTTTTTTGTGAAGGTTTGCATTATATATATATATATATAACCTTCACAGAACTTGAGTTGTGAAGGTTTCGTTTTTTAGCTTGTTTTCGATATTTTTTTGCATCGAAAGTGATTTTTAGGTCTGCGTATTCGAGTTTTATGTACATTTACGGTGTTTTTTGTGAAGTTTCATACGTTAGGTATTGGTCTCACGGTAACAGCTTGGTCTCACCTGATCCTAAGTTATGTTAGGGGGTTTTTACCCCCCCCCCCCCCCCCCTTCTTATGATGTTACCTTATTACTGAGCCAGAATTTTTTTTATTATTGTATGATTTTATTAGATTAAATTATTAAATAACTGTGAGTAAGCTACAAAAGTTAAATTGATATGATAATAAAAATATTATTAAAGGTGTAATGTGAAGGATTCCGTACGGTTCTTGAAAAAAAAAAAAAAACACACTCAAACCCATCAAGTCGGTAGAAACGAGTACGAAGGAATTGACTTTTTTGTTGAAAGTTTATCTAAAGGTTGAGTACATATTGGAGATCCAATGGAGCTAATATTTACGGTGTTAGCCAGAGGGACCGTGTCGTGATTAACAAATTTGTCAAAACTTGAGGGACATTTTCAAAATTTGTTATTGTTTTTTAGTGTACAAGTTTTTTTTGGAAGGCATAGCGGCATCGAACCAACGAACGACTCCTACGAACACGCACGCATACACGCCCGCCTCCTCGGCGGTATCAGGCATCCAAGGGCAACCCACTAATCCGCCGATGTCCCGGCCTTACGCTGGACCTAGAGCCCAGCCACAGTCTTTGACTGGGTTGGAGGGAGGCCCAGTCTATGACTAGACCAACCCAAGTACTAGCTACTTCTTATGCCCTCAAATTGACTCCTCTTGGATTCGAACCCGGGTAGACTGGGATACCATCCACAGCCCCTCCCAAGATGTCACCGCCCTTAGGGAAGACCAACTGAGCTAGACATTATTTGTTTTTAGTGTACAAGTTTTGAACCAAATTTACAAGTGTGATGGGTTGCCATGGTGTAATTAGACATTGTAGATGCAAAGCGTTTGTGTTTGTGTTCGTTTAAAATTAAACAAATGAACATGAACAAGCTCCGTTCGTGTTCGTTCGGTTCGTTTACAGGCGTAGTACCAGATATCGATCCCACAGGGAAGCGGTGAAAACAATCTTTCGAGATTTAGTTTTTGTGAAAGTTAACTTCAAATGGGGTTTGGATGAAAAAGTATTTGATTGGTTGGTTGATTATGAGCTACTTTGAGAGAACAATTATAAAAAGGAGTCATGGGTGTAAAGTCATTTAGTTGGAATAAAAATAGGTAAATTGGATAGGAAGTAGTTTAATAATCTCAATTATGTAGAAATGATATCCAAGTAACTTCTGGAAAGTCACCGCATTTTCATATAGACCAATTATTTATCGATGAGTTTAGATGCAATCTTTAATGAAATGTTAAAATGTATTAAAAATCAACACTTACGTAACCTCTGAAATATTAACACATTTTCATGCATCTGACTCATCGTTAGAGTAATTAGTTATAATCTTCAATGGGATACTAGATCTGATACCAACTTCAGGAATAGTGCCAATTGTAGTCCCTTAAGAGACTAACACATTTTCATGTCCTTGGATTATTACTAGTTAATTGTTATATACTCTTTAGTGAAATGCTAAAGACGTGAGATAATAGCAACGAGTGTTGTCACCCACTCATATATCCCCAAAATAACATTTTCGTAACTTCTGAAAAGATACCGCACTTTCGTATATATGGTTAACCGGTAAAAATCCAAGGACAATCTTTAATGAGGCATTAAAACTTGAAGTGGCAAAAAATTGAGTTTATGTAAAATATTTTTTTCTTTACCAAATTAATATTCCATCTTAAACCTTACACCCTAAGCTATGAAATTTAGCCTATCATGCTTGGGTGTATTTTATGACTATTTTAGACGAATGATTCACCAAACTGGTGCAAAGACAATGTTGCAACCTTGTAGGCGTATTCAAGGCTTACTTTGTGTACCATTTGGGAGAGGGTTCCGCCGTGTGTGTGTGTGTGTGTGTGTGTGTGTGTGTGTGTCATGGTTCTAAATAACTCGTTATGGCACGTTATGGCTTCAAGGCTTGGGGTCGTTGCCACGTTAACCTCTATGGCTCCACTATAAGGCTTGACTTGCCTGTAACGCGTTATGGCGCGTCATGGCACCTTACAACACATTATTTATAAGGCTTGATGTTACTTTTATATATAACTTGTGGGATAAATGATAACTATGTACGAGACTTAAGACTTAAATAAACATAAAAACGGAAAATTAAAACTAAAACTCTAAATAGGTAAATACTTAACCCATTCTCGTACATGGAGAGTTGAGCACGACATCTTTAAAAGATGGAGAAAGTAGCGATTAGAGACTCAGGAGATTTAATCTTTATTTTGCACCTCTTTTATATCATTTATAAACTTTGTATATTTTCTATCAATGGTTATTCTTTCTTTTTTTAGTTTTATTAGTTAATATGAACTTAACTTGTTCTATGATATTATTCAAAACACTAACATACACAAATACGAGTGTGTGTATGCCGCCTTAAGGCACGCCTTGAAAAACGCCGTAGCCTCGCTATAACTCGTAAGGCTTGAGGCTTGAGGCTTGACCTCGTCGCCCACCTCACGTCATTTAAAACTAAAACAAATATAATACCACAAAAATCAAATCCGTAATAAATATAGTATATGAACCCTACTTGTAAATTTCACCAAAACACAGGGACCAAAACCATAATTCATTCTTCAAATAATATCCACAAGACCATCTTTATGTAAAGAAGACAACATTTTATACACCTAGTTAAAAAGCTCCCACAACCCATCCCACATGATATCAAAGCCCAATAATTTATTGGGACAAATATTTTCCCAAGATCCATTACCTTCATAACCCACATTATGATCCCTTTTTAACGAAAAAAAAGTATTGCCTATAAAAAATTATTAATTATGTTTACAATAATTTGCAATTGAAATTGAACTTGAAAACAATTTCATAAAATCAAAAACATCTTTTCTTTAGAAGAATTATGTAAATTATGTAAACTGCAATCCCCAATTTTGTAACAAAATATGTATGAAAAAATAAATCTTTAAATTATTGTTTGATTTCATTTTGTACAAATAGATGCCATTATGGGTGTAATAAATATTATTGATTTATTGATACAAAAATGAAGGGTGAAGGTGTCATTTCAGTTTGTTCATATATGGTGTGAGATGACTGAGATCTTAGTAAGCCATTTTTTATATTTGATTACAACGACACTCATTGTTGTATTTTTTATTGATTATTCTCATAATTTATAACATATAGTACATAATGAAAAAAAATGCATTTTTTTGGGTTGTCAAAAAAATATATGTTGGTGTCTCTTTCAAACATTTACTTGTATTTGTATATCAGCAATCTATCAAATATTAGTAACATTGATTGAAATTTACAAACTAAATATTTTTTTTCTATTTGTTAAAATATGTCTTGTGTATCCAATTCTTTTTTTTTTTGAACGACAGAATATTCATATACCCAACTAACCTACTCCTAAAATCTACTTCTAAATTTACACCATTGTTAATGACGGGACTCGAACCCACAACTACAAATAAAGGGAACACCTTAACACCACTCCAAATGCCACTGATATTAAATATTCTAATAACACAATAAATATTGAATACGTCTAAAATTGAATATATGTTTGAGTTGAACGTACTTTTTTAAAGATTTTTAGTAGTTGAAAATCTTACCTATTTATCTTTATTTTTAATTAAATCCTTGTATTAATATAAAATTGTTTGAGGCAATAACAAAAAACCACATGCATGATATTTTATTAATTGTCTTTTGACCCACATAACAAGCATATTATCTAGTCTATTGCCACCCCTCATATGAGCAAATTGCTATGAGTAAGGAGTCTTCTATACCGGATCTTCCACGCAATCATGTTAACCTTACTCGAAAAGAATTTAATCCACGTAGTCTTGACCCCTCTCGAATTGGTAAGGAGGGCAACATCAGTAGCAAACCGAAAGGAAGCTCTCGAGAGTTTGCGAGGTTGTTGTATGGACCACCTCCAAGTTGGTTGAGTTTCGTCGGGTCCTACAACAGTATTTGTTCTGAATAACAAATTCCAATCAATACGTACAGCCGAAGTCATCGTATGGACAACAACAATCGCTCCCCCACACTCCTTATCTTTTTGGAGGGTTTTTTCTTTTTTCTGGACATCAATTTATTTGGAGGTTAGTGGGTTGATACTAGAGTTTCTTGTACTACCTATGAATAGAAGTAATCACATGTTTCCATACATTTGGTTCTTTCGATTTAAATCTCCACGACAATCATTGAAAAGTGTTGTACTTTCAGAACCTCGTCCATTTTCTATGTATTCTTTACTAAATTTAATACAACAAATGTATTTATTGCATAAAAGTAAAATAAAAAAGTCACAAGATTTAATATATTCTTGATCGAACACATGAGTTTTATATTAATTATGCCATGCAACTTATCACTGAAATATTAAATTGAATTTCAATATTTGACAAACGATACACTTCTAGAATATAGTTAACTAGCTAGCCTACCAATAAAAATAAAATAATGTTATAATTTAATCGGTAAACTCAATTTTGATTCTGGAGATTAATGAGAAGTTTAAAAATAGAAACTATATATTTACAAGTGTAGAAATTATTTTTATGGTTTTCTTTTTATTTCGAAAGTGGTCATTATGGCTATGTTTGGCAAACGTAGCTTATAAGCTAGCTGGTAGCTGATAAGCTAGCTGTTGATTGATAAGCTTGCTAGTAGTTGATAAGCTAACTTATGAACAAATAATGTTTGACAAAAACTAGCTTATGAGTATGTAAAATGACCAAAAAGGGTATATTTGAATTTAATAATTAATATTTATAAGGGTATAATTGGAAAAAGCTACAACAAGCTACTCAAAGTAGCGTTTCAAAAAGCTAGCTTATAAGCTAGCTTCTGGTACATGTTTGGATGGACTAGCTTATAAGCTAGCTTCTGGTACATGTAACATCCCGATTTCATTTATTTATTTATTTGTTTTATTCATTTTATTATTATTATTATTATTATTATTATTATTATTATTAGAATGATTAGATTTAAGGCTAGGGTTTAGGTTAGCGGGTAGCTTTCGGGTCAAGCAACGAGAGGGAGGAAAAAAGGCCCGTTAAAAACCTACAAAAGGAGCCCTAGGGTTTCCACCTCCCTCATTCGCTTCCTTGCGATCTAAGAAATAAAGAGAGAGCCGAGAGAGAGAGAGGGGGGAGTCGATCGGGAAAAGAGAGCGGAGGCCACCGGAGTCGGCTAAGCGTTGTTCGCATCGTAAGGTAACCAAACCGTCGTTCTTCTCGTTAGGGTTTGTTGTTAGTTGTTTTGGGACGTTGGCAAGCGCGACGGTCGCCGGCTTTGGCCGGCGTTAACCCGCCAATCACATGGCGCACACACACACACACCACACCGGCGATGGCCGGTGGTGGCTGCGGCTCGGTCTCACGGCGGTGGTCGTACGGCGGCTGCTGTGCGGCTGCCGCTGCTTGGTCGTTCGGCGGTGGTGGTGGTAACACCGCTGCCGCCTCGCGGTTTCTAGGCGGTCGGCGGCGCCATGCCGTGGTAGGGAAGTCGAGCGGCGGCGGTGGTTGATCACACCGTCGCTGCTGTCATGTAAGGGAGCCGAGGTGGTGGCGGCTGGTGGCGCTTTCACCGCTGCCGTCGGTGATCAGATCGGCGGTGGTGGGCGGTCGCACCTCCGCTGCCGCCGTGGTTGTTTGTCCGGCGGTGGTGGCGTAACGCCGCCGCCGCTGCTGCTGTTTTGTGACTCCAATGGCCGGCGGCGGTAGATTGTGGCCGCCGTCGCTTTCGTGGTGCGCAAACGAGGGCCGGCCGGCGGTGTTGTCTCTCGCCGTCGCGTCGTAGCCACTACTCGGTAAAGCATGGCGGGGGGCGGCCAGCCGCCGTTATCTTGTGTTGCGGGTAACCGTTAGGTGGTGGTGGCGGTCCTACACGGCCGCCGCCGTTGTTTTGAATATGTAGGAGTTGTAAGGGACGGCCTCGCGGGTTTTGTGTGTTGTAGGGTCGCGGGTAATTTTATTAGGGTTAGATTTATTTATGAGCGGAAATCTTATCTAGTGCGTGTTTATGAATGAATTTTTCAGAGTTGCGGGAAAAGTTTGAATTGATATTTCGGTTGTGATTTTTGTTCGTGACATATCGAGGTGAGTGGGTTTATATGCGATATATTGTGGTTTGTGTGTATACGTGCTGTTGATTTTTATGGTGATGATTCGGGTTGCGTGATGACCCAAAAGGCGGGAAACCGCGGAGTCCGGATTGCGTGATGGTCCGGTAAACGGGAAACCGTTAAGCTGATACGTGGACGTTTGTATGTGCATTAAATTATGATATGTTGTATATAAATTTACTCACTAAGCTGTTGAGCTTACCCCTCGTGTTTCAAAAATTTTAGGTACAAGCTCCGGTGTCGACAAGGGCAAGGCTCCGGCTTGAGGGTTCCCGGCGATGGCTTCCGATCCGATCTATATTCTTAGTTGACTTTTATTGGGATATTTATATGTTTGACTTGGGGTTTTACCTTGAGAATGATTGGTTTACGATAAATGCGAGTTTGTTTTAAGTGATTAATTAGTTTTATTAAATTCAAGGGTCTTATCCAAATTTTTATATTAAAAATTTTACTTTAAAATTTTCAACTGGGTTGGGCGTTACAACTTGGTATCAGAGCCTAGGTTTAAGAGAATCAGCACACGCACTCGTGGGTGTGTGTGTGGTTGGACTTAAACCAGGCGGTAGAAAGTAATTGGATGAGATCGGAACGGCCAGCGGAACCGTCAAGGCGGAGGTAAGCTTTAAGTACCTTAGTTGTTAAATCGTTATATGTGCTTGTGTAGTATTAATTACTTGTAATCGCATGCTTAATTATAAAATTGCATGTGGCTTGTTGGGAATGAAGCTGAGCTGTATTCTATGATTTTATGTGACTGTTAGTCAATGGGATTAGGTCTAATTAGGACGGTATCAAGACCAAACGTAAACACCTTGGTACGTCGGGGATGGGTCGTCGAGCATATTCTTGTCTGATTGTTGCTCGGTGGTCTTGATCCGGCTACCATGCATGGTTGGTTATAGTAATACGGCGCCAATAATAGTGTTACTATAAACGCCTGTGTAGTGTTGGATTTGATTAAGTTCTGGAGACTTAAAACTTATTGATTGCAGTTAGGATTATAGCATGCTATGTGTAATATATATATATATATATATATATGTGGGACAGTCTGTTTTAGCATGCGCGATAACAACTAGCCTTAGGGTTGGCATGATCACTCTTGGTAGGATTGCGTGTGAGTACCTTAGTAAGTGTATAGTGATTTCCGGTCAAGATGTGAACTAAGATAATTTAAATCCTCAGAATGGTGCTAACCCGAAGCCAGACTGATGATGAGGCCGGACAGTCCGACCACATTGCTGCCCAAATCACTGAGACCCTGCAGCAGATGCTGCCGGGGCTGTTTAACCAGATGAGAGACGAGCTGATCCAAACCATGGACCAGCGCATTGACGTGGCCCTCACGGCCCGTAGCTTAGGTACTGGGAGCTCGAGTCAATCCCAGCCTCGTGGGATCACCTTCAAGGACTTCATGGCGTGCCAACCGCCATTATTTGACGGGAAGAAGGATCCCGTGGCTTGCTACCGCTGGTACTCGGCGGTCGAGGGAGCCTTTCGCACTTGTGGGTGCCCTGATGGTTCGAAGGTTCTTTTTGCTGTGAACCTTCTTCGTGGAGCTGCAAAGGATTGGTGGGAGCTGACGCTCAAGGAATACACGGAGGCACAGATCACTGCGCTGACCTGGGGGGACTTCCGGGCCTTGTCCGACGAGGAGTTTGCACCTCGCATCGAAAAGGAGCGGATAGCATCGGAATTCTTGAAACTGACTCAGACGACGGAGTCGGTGAATGAGATTACTGCGCAGTTTCTGGAGAAGCTGCTGTTTGTACCGGGGTACGCGAACGACGAATCGCTGAAGATGGCTCGTTATTTGGGAATGCTGAAGCCAGAACTCAAGAAGGCGGTGGCCACGGGGAGGTGTAAGACCCTCAGTGATATGCAGGAGGTAGCGAGGTCTCAGGAGCTAGTCTTGGAGGAACTGCAGCAAGGGAAGAGGAAGGCAGAAGACCAGTCGGGACCAGCAAAGAAGTTCAAGGGAGCTAGGACCGATACCAGGAGCGGGACCCCGAGCTGCCCAAAGTGTGGGCGTTACCATCGGGGGGAGTGCCGGCCGCGAGAGTTATCGTGTTACAAGTGTGGCAAGACGGGCCACCTCAGCAAGGACTGCAAAGAGACTGCTAGGCTTTGCTTTCACTGCTACCAGCCGGGGCATATCAAGCCCGATTGCCCTCAGCTGAAGAAGACGCCAGCCCTGGCCCCTGCACCAGCGACGCTTAGGATCACCGACGGCACTACTCAGGGGAAGAGTGGAGCTACCACCCGTGGGCGAGCCTTTCAGATGACTGCCGAGGAAGCGCAGACGGCGCCTGACGTGATTACAGGTTTTTCCTTGTTATATTTTCGTACGATTACTGATAGTAGCTTATTTTATGTGTTAGTGATAAGAATAGTGTATCTGCCGTTAAATGTGAATTTTAGGCATATTTCCTGTCAACTCGAAACCGGCTTTAGTACTTTTCGACACGGGGGCCACGTGGTCCTATGTGTCGCGTAGGTTCTGTAAGGACTTCCAGATCGAGCTTGGTAATCTGGATAGTCCTCAGGCGATCGACGTAGCGGCGGAGGAAGTGCAGGTGGTTGAGCATGTTTACCGGGGATGCAGTATTGATATTTTCGGAGTTCGTTTCAGCATCAACCTCATCCCCATTCCCATGAACGGAGTGGACGTAGTTGTCGAAATCGACTGGATGTTTCCAAACCGGGCGACCACGGATGTTGCGGGGCAGTGTGTACGCATCCATAACCCAAGTGGGGGAGAATTGGTTGTGTACGGTAAGGGAAGAAGGATATCTACATCCTTCTGTTCTATCGCGAAAGCTCAGAGGTACATCCAGCGGGGGTGTACGGGGTTCTTGGTTTATGCTATGGCGGATCAGGCGAAGGAGAGAAAGCTGTCGGTAGCGGAGGTGCCGGTGGTCAGCGAGTTTCCAGACGTGTTTCCAGAGGATCTGCCTGGCCTTCCCCCTGATAGGCAGATCGAGTTCGGCATCGACTTGGTACCTGGAGCAGCTCCGATTGCGCGAGCTCCTTACCGTCTGGCTCCGCCAGAACTTCAGGAGCTATCGGAGCAGTTGCAGGAGCTCTCGGGGAAGGGGTTCATCCGCCCGAGCAGCTCACCGTGGGGTGCACCGATTCTGTTTGTGAAAAAGAAGGACGGGAGTCATCGTATGTGCATCGCTTACCGTGGACTCAACAAGGTGACCATCAAGAATAGGTATCCACTACCTAGGATTGATGACCTGTTTGATCAACTTCAAGGAGCTTCGTGGTTTTCTAAGATCGATCTTCGGTCGGGGTATCACCAGCTGAAAGTGAAGGAAGCGGATGTCCACAAGACCGCTTTCCGCACCCGTTACGGCCACTTCGAGTTTTTGGTAATGCCGTTCGGGCTTACCAACGCTCCAGCAGCTTTCATGGACCTCATGAACCGGGTGTGCCGCCCGATGCTTGATCGGTCCGTGATCGTTTTCATCGACGATATTCTAATCTACTCGAAGACGAAGGAGGAGCATGTGATGCATCTGAGGGAGGTGCTTGAGGTGTTGAGGAGGGAGCGTCTCTACGCCAAATTCTCGAAATGCGCTTTCTGGTTGGAGGAGGTTCAGTTCTTGGGCCACATCATTAACCGGGAAGGCATCAAGGTGGACCCAGCAAAAATCGAAGCAGTTATGAATTGGGAAATTCCGAAGGCACCTACCGAGATCCGGAGTTTCCTGGGTTTAGCCGGCTACTACCGACGGTTTATCCAGGATTTCTCTAAGATTGCGGTACCTTTGACGCGTTTGACAAAGAAGAGTGAGCCGTACGTTTGGGGTTCTGAACAGCAGAAGGCTTTCGACACGTTGAGACAGAAGCTGTGTGAGGCTCCGGTTCTAACCTTGCCGGAGGGGGTGGAAGACATGGCAGTTTATTGCGACGCATCTCGGCTGGGCCTGGGTTGTGTTCTGATGCAGAGGGGGCGGGTGATAGCCTACGCTTCGAGGCAGCTGAAGCCTCACGAGGCTAATTACCCCACGCATGATCTCGAGCTTGCGGCGGTTGTTTTTGCTCTCAAGTTGTGGAGGCACTACCTGTATGGCGTGAAGTGCACCATTTTCTCAGACCACCGGAGCTTGAGGTATTTCCTGGAGCAGCCGAATCTGAATATGCGACAGCGGAGGTGGCTTGACGTAGTCAAGGACTACGATTGCGAGATTCTCTATCATCCAGGCAAGGCCAATGTGGTTGCTGACGCTTTGAGCAGGAAGACGGAGCACGCGCCGCTTCGTATCTCACATCTGAAGATGGCGGTGACCACCTCCTTTGTGGACCTGGTTCTGCGGGCACAAGAGGAGGCGAGTCGGGAGGAGAACCAGAACGGGGAACGGATTCGGGGACAGATGGCCGCGTTGGTCAGAGATGGTCGAGGGTTGCTGACTAGGTATGGTAGAGTGTGGGTTCCTCGGGCAGGCACGGCGCGTCAGACCTTGCTTGAGGAAGCCCATAAGTCTAGGTTCTCGATTCATCCGGGGGCTACGAAGATGTATCGGGATCTGCGGACGGGCTACTGGTGGCCGGGGATGAAGAGAGACGTGGCTCGGTACGTGGAGTCGTGTTTGACCTGTCTGAAGGTCAAAGCTGAGCATCAGAAGCCTCACGGCAAGATGCAACCACTTGAGATTCCCGAGTGGAAGTGGGAAAACCTCACTATGGATCTGATCACCAAGCTTCCGAAAACCCCTCGGAAGTTCGACGCGATTTGGGTCATAGTTGATCGTTTGACCAAGAGCGCTATTTTCCTTCCTATCCGGGAGAGTTCGACTGCAGAGCAGCTAGCGAAAATCTACGTGGATGAGGTGGTGTCGAGGCACGGGGTGCCAGTGTCGATTATCTCGGACCGGGACGTGCATTTCACTTCTCGGTTTTGGGAGAGATTTCATTCAGAGTTGGGTACTAGGTTGCATTTTAGCACCGCGTACCACCCTCAGACAGACGGTCAGAGTGAGCGGACGATTCAGACCTTGGAGGATATGCTGCGAGCTTGCGTTTTGGATTTCGGTGGCAGTTGGGATACGTATCTGCCTCTGGCAGAGTTCTCGTATAACAACAGCTACCACTCTAGCATCGGGATGCCGCCATTTGAGATGCTCTACGGAAGGAGATGCCGTACTCCTATATGTTGGGGCGAGGTAGGACAGCGTGTTCTTGGTAGCACCGAGGTTGTTCAGAGGACCACAGAAGATATTCAGAGGATCCGAGAGCGGCTGCGGACGGCTCAGAGTCGGCAGAAGAGTTATGCTGATCGCCGTAGGTCGGATTTGGAGTTCCAGGTGGGAGACCGAGTTCTGCTCAAGGTTTCTCCTTGGAAGGGAGTGATTCGGTTCCGAAAGAGGGGCAAGCTGGGGCCTCGTTACATCGGACCGTTCACGGTTCTTGCGCGTGTCGGGAGGGTAGCTTATCGTTTGGAGCTGCCTGCGGTACTAGGCCAGATCCACAGCACTTTTCACGTTTCGCAGTTGCGTAAGTGCCTCGCCGACGAGACGGCTCATATTCCTTTAGACGATATTCAGGTGGATGAGAGCCTGAATTACGTCGAGAGGCCGGTAGCGGTGATAGACCGAAAGGTGAAGAGGTTGCGACGCAGGGAAATCGGAATCGTGAAAGTGCAGTGGCAGCATCGGAAGGGTTCCGAGTGGACCTGGGAGCCAGAGGCAGAGATGCGAGAGCACTACCCGGAGTTGTTCTCAGATTGATTTCGGGGACGAAATCCTTGTAAGTGGGGGAGAGTTGTAACATCCCGATTTCATTTATTTATTTATTTGTTTTATTCATTTTATTATTATTATTATTATTATTATTATTATTATTATTATTAGAATGATTAGATTTAAGGCTAGGGTTTAGGTTAGCGGGTAGCTTTCGGGTCAAGCAACGAGAGGGAGGAAAAAAGGCCCGTTAAAAACCTACAAAAGGAGCCCTAGGGTTTCCACCTCCCTCATTCGCTTCCTTGCGATCTAAGAAATAAAGAGAGAGCCGAGAGAGAGAGGGGGGAGTCGATCGGGAAAAGAGAGCGGAGGCCACCGGAGTCGGCTAAGCGTTGTTCGCATCGTAAGGTAACCAAACCGTCGTTCTTCTCGTTAGGGTTTGTTGTTAGTTGTTTTGGGACGTTGGCAAGCGCGGCGGTCGCCGGCTTTGGCCGGCGTTAACCCGCCAATCACATGGCGCGCACACACACACACCACACCGGCGATGGCCGGTGGTGGCTGCGGCTCGGTCTCACGGCGGTGGTCGTACGGCGGCTGCTGTGCGGCTGCCGCTGCTTGGTCGTTCGGCGGTGGTGGTGGTAACACCGCTGCCGCCTCGCGGTTTCTAGGCGGTCGGCGGCGCCATGCCGTGGTAGGGAAGTCGAGCGGCGGCGGTGGTTGATCACACCGTCGCTGCTGTCATGTAAGGGAGCCGAGGTGGTGGCGGCTGGTGGCGCTTTCACCGCTGCCGTCGGTGATCAGATCGGCGGTGGTGGGCGGTCGCACCTCCGCTGCCGCCGTGGTTGTTTGTCCGGCGGTGGTGGCGTAACGCCGCCGCCGCTGCTGCTGTTTTGTGACTCCAATGGCCGGCGGCGGTAGATTGTGGCCGCCGTCGCTTTCGTGGTGCGCAAACGAGGGCCGGCCGGCGGTGTTGTCTCTCGCCGTCGCGTCGTAGCCACTACTCGGTAAAGCATGGCGGGGGGCGGCCAGCCGCCGTTATCTTGTGTTGCGGGTAACCGTTAGGTGGTGGTGGCGGTCCTACACGGCCGCCGCCGTTGTTTTGAATATGTAGGAGTTGTAAGGGACGGCCTCGCGGGTTTTGTGTGTTGTAGGGTCGCGGGTAATTTTATTAGGGTTAGATTTATTTATGAGCGGAAATCTTATCTAGTGCGTGTTTATGAATGAATTTTTCAGAGTTGCGGGAAAAGTTTGAATTGATATTTCGGTTGTGATTTTTGTTCGTGACATATCGAGGTGAGTGGGTTTATATGCGATATATTGTGGTTTGTGTGTATACGTGCTGTTGATTTTTATGGTGATGATTCGGGTTGCGTGATGACCCAAAAGGCGGGAAACCGCGGAGTCCGGATTGCGTGATGGTCCGGTAAACGGGAAACCGTTAAGCTGATACGTGGACGTTTGTATGTGCATTAAATTATGATATGTTGTATATAAATTTACTCACTAAGCTGTTGAGCTTACCCCTCGTGTTTCAAAAATTTTAGGTACAAGCTCCGGTGTCGACAAGGGCAAGGCTCCGGCTTGAGGGTTCCCGGCGATGGCTTCCGATCCGATCTATATTCTTAGTTGACTTTTATTGGGATATTTATATGTTTGACTTGGGGTTTTACCTTGAGAATGATTGGTTTACGATAAATGCGAGTTTGTTTTAAGTGATTAATTAGTTTTATTAAATTCAAGGGTCTTATCCAAATTTTTATATTAAAAATTTTACTTTAAAATTTTCAACTGGGTTGGGCGTTACAATACATGTTTGGATGGACTAGCTTATAAGCTAGTTTATCAGCTAGCTTATTTTTGCCAAACACAGCCTATATCTATTCTATGGTTGTTTTCTTGTTACGATGAGACTATGTTTGGTAAAATAGTTCATAAGCTAGCTAGTAGGTGAAAAGTTAGCTTATGAACAAATTATATTTGGTAAAAAACAAAAAACTAGTTTGAGTGTGTAAAATGACCAAAAAGTTTTTTTTTTTTTTTTTTGAAAGACAAACTTTTATAGCCACAAACCACAAACAAATACTAGGAAAGGACCAAAGAGTATATCTTGTGATATAATAATTAATATATGTTTGTTGTAAAAGATTGATTCTGGCAACCTCAATCGGCCCACCACGGATTGTCATTTCCCTCTGGGAAGGGGGGGGGGGGAGTTCCTGACTCACTCAGTGTTTGTGGTTATGGCGGCGTCTGTGCTCGAGCCGAGGCTCAAACCCGGACAATTTGATATTTGTTGCAAACTGACCACCCACCAATTACCAACTGAGCTATACGTCATACCTGGAAAAAACTACAAAAAACTTCTGAAACGTTACTCCAACTAAAAAAAGGGTATATGCCATCCTTTGAGACGCCCACACGGTCCCCCGGTCATCATGGAGAGGTAAATCATCGCATGCATCCCATTGATAAAGGTGTGATTCCCATGACATGCACTAGCTGATAAACTAACTTATTTTTGTCAAACACAACCTTAACCGTTAATGAGCTACACAATTTTTTGGGCTTATTATACTATTTCTTAGGCCATGTGTAACAACTCACAGAGTGGGCGGGATTGACGCCAGCGGGCTGGCGAGCTCGGGAAGGCTCCACTACGCGGTTGGGTTGGCGTACTCGGGCGGCTTTCACGCGCCGATCCAACCGCTATGTGTGGTGTGTTTAAAACTAAATAAAAAACTAAAAAAGTGAGAGGGCTTAGGTAATCAATTTGTTATCCAAATATTTTAATTGAAGAAAAGTAAATTCTAAAAGGGGTATTTGGGTAAACGTGCGGGCACCGGCGCTATTGGCGGTGGCGGATTAATTAAACCGGTAAGCACACAGATCGAAGAACCGGAAAGTGGTAAGATTCCGAACGGTTCAATCAAGTCAATGCCCTGTGGGTTGAATATATTGGGTCAAAAGTCAACTACTCCAACTACTACTACTTTTTAAACTTGATTCAAATAAAACCTCTTTTTATTTTCCCCTAATATTTTGTAATAGTGGAAACGAGTGGGGAAATTAGCCAAATTATCTAGTTCAATTGCTTTTTTAGCAAATCTTTTTCACGTTTATAACTTTAGAGGGTGGTTGATTGAGGGTATTAAAGGGTAGGAATAAAAATGATAATGTAAATTGTTGTTTGGTTCGATATTATATAGTGGAATCATTCTTGCAGATCCATTAATTTTTACTCCTGACTAAATTGAGGGGAATGAAATTTTTATTTTTACTTAGTTTTTTTTTCTCATATGTTATTTCATCTTTTGATGTTAAATGGAATATCTTTTATATTTTCAATTTGGAGGAAAATATTTGTGTAATATGAAACAATTTTTCATTGGTTATATTGGGTTAACCAAACAGCAATGCAGTGTTCATTTATATTCTCATTCTTCTGCATTTCCATTTTTATTTTCATTCTGATTCCCTAAATTGAACCAAGCACTCCCTTAGATTAATTTTTTGCAGACTTAGCTAAATAAAAGATCAGAAAATTTGAATATAATCATTTTGCCTTAAAAAATCAAAGAAAAAAAACTTTTTTGACCCATATCTGCAATTTTTTTATTTTTTTCTAGTTGGATCCGTAAAATTACGGACCTATAATTTACGGACCTAGTAATATTTTGGTAAAGTAAAAAGAGAATGACTAAAAAATCAATTGAGTTAGTTAGTTTGGTTACTAGAACCAATTTCCAAAACCAGTGGCATATTTGCCAAACATCTCCTCCTACAAATTCTCTTTAAGTGGAAAAATAAAAAAACTCAAAATCTTTAAAAGAAAATATATTTATCTCTAACATATTTTCTATTTTAGAGATTACATAAGTAATTATTTAATGTAGCTAATAATATATAATTTATTCTCTCCTAAATATATTCAATGTAGCATTTTCATTGGTAGAATGCATGAAAAGTTAACTACTCATAAGTAATCATTTTTGATAAAATTTCAATTTTAAAGAAACTATTGGAGATGCTCTTAATAAAAGATAAAATTTAAGAAAATTGACTTAAATGGTTAATACATATATTAAAGACACAAATACAATGTCTCTCCTACTTTTATCTAAACTACATCTCTAAAGTTCATTTGTGGACTTGGTTTAAAGACACAAGAAAACCAATCTAGTAAATTTCTCTTATTAAAATTTTTAATGGATTTAGATTAAAAAAATTATTTAAATTTGACAAAAAAGAGTTCTTTTTTCTTTTTCTTTTTGCTTGTTCCATAAATTACCGATGTAGGAATATTTGAATAAAAGTGAAAAAAATGAGATGGTTAAGAATCCAAAGTGAGCGAGTTAGGTCTCCGGTAAGACAAAATCCGGCAGGGTCGAGAGTGAGAGCTCCGGTGAGGGACGGGTTTGGTTAGCAGAGTCAGATTTGAGAGAGGGAGTGGGTGAGCGAGCTAGGTTTCCGGTAAGACAATTTCCGACGAGAGTTGGGGAGTGGAGAGAAGAGAGAAGGTCAGGTTTGAGGTCGTCGGGGCATAGGATTAGGGCATGGTATAATGATTTAACTCAGAACCGTAGGTTTAATGGACTTAGATCATCGAAGGAAACTTCTTTTATCTTCTACAACTTCCCGGACAATTGGGGAGTTTCACAATTCTGGCAAACCTTCAAGAGGTTCGGTAAACTACCGGACATCTACATGGCGAGCAAGAGATTAGCCAACAGACGTAGATTCGGGTTCGTTCGATTCACCCAGGTTAGTAGCGAGGCCCTGTTAGAGAAATCCTTGAACACCATTTGGATGGGAAATTACAAAATTAGGGCTCACTTGGCCTTTACAGAGGAGGAGGTTCGAAGGGAGGGGGAGTTGTGTAAGCCACCTATTCGTCGAATGACATCAGAAAAGGTTGATGGCACCGGATTAAAATCCTCTTATGCAGAGGTAGTGGCAAGTAGGGTTGTAAACGAACCGAACGTTCGGTGAACCGTTCGTGAACCGTTCGGCGGGAAGTTCGTTTATGTTCGTTTATTTAATAAACGAACGAACATGAACAAGTTTTTTTGTTCGTTTAGTTAAACGAACGAACATGAACAAATGCACCGTTCGTTCATTTACGTTCGTGAACGTTCGTTCATTTGCGTTCGTGAACGTTCGTTCATTTACGTTCGTTTATGTCGTTCGTTTACGTTCGTTTATGTTCGTTTGTATTAAAACATTTAATATTTATTTATCTAAGCTATATATTTTTAGAATTCAATTTAGTTTTAAATTTGAACTTGATTATTCTTTTGGTTTTATATTAAGTTTTAAAAAATGCATCTCCTAATAGTTAATGAAATGACAAGTAAGCTTGTTCGTTTAACTTTTATGTTCGTTCGTTTATGTTCGTTTAGCTTTTACGTTCGTTCGCTTATGTTCGTTTAGGTTTTACGTTCGTTCGTTTATGTTCGATTAGCATCTTAAACCAACGAACATGAACGAACACGAACACACCAAATACCTAAACGAACGAACACGAACACAAAAATTTTTGTTCGTTTACCGTTCGTGTTCGTTCGTTTGTTCGGTTAAGTTAAACGAACGAACACGAACAAGCCTCCGTTCGTGTTCGTTCGGTTCGTTTACAGCCCTAGTGGCAAGGGGTAGAGGAGAGAATTCTAAGGTCTCAAGGAGTAATCAGCAGGTAAAAGACATCTCAGAACAGTCAGATGAAGAAAGGGGTATACTAGGGAGGTGGTCGACGGGGGAAGGAGAATTGGAGTATCTTCGTGCTTGTGCGGTGGGAGTATTACAAAATTTAGAGCACATAGAGCAGGTTCAAGCGCTTATGAAATCGATACCGCTTGAGAATAGTGAGGTGAAGATGATCGGCGGAAGAGAAGTCATGATCAAATTTGGGTCGGAGGAAATGCTTACAAAGATATTAGACGATAAGGTACATGGGTTACATCACTGGGTGAAAGACCTGTGCAAGTGGACAGCTGGGTTTAGAACTTCAGAGAGATTGGTCTGGATTAAGATTGAAGGAGTACCTCTTCAAATTTGGAAAGAAGAAGTTTTTCGTGAAATTGGAGGAAATTAGGGAAAAGTAGTTACTACCAAGAATTGCAATTTAACCTTGAACAGCAATTTGATGTAGGGAAAGGTGCTGATTAGTACATGCCTGAAGTCTAGGATATTGGAAATCAAAAGCGTGATTATAGGGCCGTTGGCGTTCATTATTTCAATTCAGGAAGAGGATGGAAATCTGCTCGAAAGCCAAATACAACAGTTCCAGGATGAATTCGACAAGGAATACAGGTCAGAGGAAGATGCGAACTCGATGCAGTCGGAATGGACGGAAGACGATGCTGAAAGTGGAGGTGAATGGTAGGCGAATTCAGATAAGGGAGAAGACGAAAACCACTCGCTAGTTGGATCTCCAAGATCTAGAGAAGAAGTAATCTCCCAAGCCAGTAAAATCAGGAGTGAGACGGTGCCAATGCCGTCGCCGGAGCACCCTGGAGTCTAGTCGAAATCGCCGGAAAACGATCCGATAGCCGCGAAGGAACTGGAGGTGCAAGAAGATGAAGAGTCAGCTTATCAGGATCCAAAATCAGTCATGATGAACTCAGCGACCAAGGAGGGGGACGAGTTTTCCAATGCAATTCAAAAAGAAAAAGTGCCAATTGATGTCATGGCTGCTGATGGTAACAATAAAAGCGGCGATGATGATGAAGTAAGGGATTTTGGGGAAAAAAACAAGAAGTCAGCAAAGGAAGTTGGGCTGGAGGAATTCGTGAATAATGGTAACATCAATTTGGGCCCAAGTTTTGTGGCCCGTCATCAATCAGCTGGGCCAACCGTGGAAGATCAGCATGAACTAAATGTTGGTAGGTGCAATTCAGGCCCATCAGACAACAAGGAGCCCAGTATATCCAAAGTCAGCAATAAACCCAATTGTGAAAAAAAGAACACTGGAGGATCGAAGTCGATGCCTGGCACAGGAGGATCTCAAAGAAGGAAAATCATGAAGAAGAAACAGGAAGGTTCTATGTGTGGAATGGCAAAGTGAGTTTACATTATTTTAGAAAATTGGCTAGAGCTAAAGGAAAAAAAACCTAGTAAATCAAAGGAAGGAAGCAGAAAAGGGGGATCAACGGTGAGAGAAAATTCGCAGATATCAGAGAATAGGAGGTCGATCGGTGGGGCTGATTCACAAACGATGAGTCGAATTTCACTATCTACAGAATTGAAAGGAAGTCAGACGAGGAAGGATCTCCACGACTTCGAAACTGCAATTGGAGTGGAGTGGGAGGGTTCCGGGGCCACAGGCGGTGGCCAGTAGCGTGGACCTGAATTTGAAGGTAAGGTCGGTCTTTCTTCTTATCATAAAGATCATCTCTCTAAATGTTCGAAGTTTAGGTACGGCAACTAAAAAAGCTTGGGTGAAAGAGATTTGTAAGAAACAGTCCCCGTGTATGTTAGGGATTCAGGAGACAAAATTAAATGCGGTTCATGAAAGGTTAGATTTGCGGGGTACATTGGATGGGGATTTCTCCTTTGTAGAAGCGACCGGGAACTCGGGTGGGCTTTTAACAGTATGGAATAAAAATACCTTCCATTGTGACTTTGTAATAAAAGAAGATAATTTCTTAGCGGTGATAGGTAAGTGGGATAAAATAGAAGGATTGGTAGGGTGTGTTAACGTCTATGGTCCGAACGATGTAAAAGGAAGACAAAGCTTATGGTCCAAATTAGATCTCCTTTGCGATAAGGAGGAAATAAACTGGGTGTTCTTTGGCGATTTCAATAAGGTCCATGGAAAGCATGAAAGACTCAACTCAGAAACAAATAGTAAAGGAGCTAAGCAATTCAACAATTTCATCCATAGGAATGGGCTAATTGATATTAGAATGGGTGGAAGCAAGTTTACGAGGGTTAGCGACAATGGAGTTAAATTCAGCAAATTGGATAGATTTCTCACGACGCCATCTTTTGAGAAGCTTTGGAGGAACATTGGGGCAAAAGTGTTGGAAAGAAAATGGTCCGATCATGCACCGATAATTATTTATGACATGTGGAGAGACTTTGGACCGCCACCCTTCAAGTTTTTCGATGTTTGGCTTTTGGAGAAAAATCTAGAAGATGTGGTAGCGGGATCTTGGCAAGTAGAAGTAAAATCATCAAGACCGGATTGCATCTTTAGAGACAAACTCAAAAACGTGAAGCTTGCAATTAAGGAGTGGCGGAAAGAGAAGGTAGGGGACATTGATAGCTCTCTTAGGATGGCAAAACAAGAAGTGGATCGATGGGAATCGGCTTGTGATGTGTCTTCTCTTGGAGAAGCGGATAGACTACAACAGTTGGATGCAAGGAGAAAGTGGCTTGACCTTGAAGTAAAAAGTGCGGCTATGGCAAGGCAAAAATCAAAGGTGAAGTGGATCAAGGAGGGGGATGAGAATTCCAAGTTCTTTCATCGTGTAAGTAAATTTCGTGAACATAAGAACGCTTTAGCGAGTCTCACTATTGATAGGACTTGGTTAGAGGAACCGGACGAAATAAAGAGGTACGTCGCCGACTTTTTTAGGAAGAAGTTTGCCAAAACACAAACTCATACTCCGTCGAATAAATTGAATATGCGGGGACTAAAGCGACTTTCGGAGGATGGAGCCATCTCTTTGGAAGAAAGGTGATAAGCACTATTATTTAGTGTTTTTCACATCTTTATTTACGTAGTTTTAAGGTCTTTATTATATAAATAGCATATATTATATTGTTTTAGTAGGATAAATATGTTTGTGTCAATATGGAGCAAGGAAGTGCGATTTACTTGTGGATTGTCCGGAAAAAGCTTATAAAGTTGTGTTTATTGAACAGATTCTGATGAAGAGATGCTGCAGCATGTGAAAGGCAGCAACTGGGCTGGAAATGGACGAAAAATGAAGAAAAGTAGGAGCTTTTTGGAAGAGAGGATGCAACTAGTAGAGAATGGAAATAGATTTATCTTCTTTTGAAATTCTAATTTCTTTGTCTACTAGTTAAATTCCTTAAACTCTTTAATTATATCTTTTTGGGTAATGTTTAATAGTAGCTTCCTAAGTAAGATTAGCTAGTTTAATTTACACTTTTGGCCCCTCTCCATCTCTATATATATGGAGCTTGGGATGGCTTGTAAGACACACCCCAAGAGTTAGAGCTTTATGCTCTTCTCTTTTCTTTTCTCCTCTTATCATTTTCTTTAGTAATCATCCTTTAGTTCTTCCTTGTTCTTCATTTTTCATCTCTAAAGTTCATCATTTAATTTGCTTCTTTAATTTGTCATAGTATTTCATTGCTTTTAATCTTTAATTGTCATCATCTAGATTACATCTTTTATTGTTGTATTGCATATTAGTCTTGGTAAATCTTGTTACTTGGTCACCAAGTTTCATCATTTACCTTTGTTAATTTTGCTAGATTTACATTTCATCAAGTAATTTAGTGATTGTCTTTTAATTTTCTTTCTTTAATTCCAAGTATTTTATCATGCTTTCTTATATTTCGTTGCAATTAATTTCCGTAATGAGTGGCTAATTCCATTTGCTTGGGTGTAAGATAAAGGATGGGGTTATAATTCATTATAAAGTAGTTATCTTTTGGTAGTGACTAGTGTTATATTACTTCTTCATGAGTCTTTATTTTGATCATACTTCTTAACTATTTAATCAATATATGAGATGTTAAAGTGTGATGATCTTGGAGACGAGTCATTAAAATACACATCAAATTGGATGGCGTAAGAAGTATATTTGAGAAAATTGCTTTTTTAACTAAAACCATTGTTGTTGCCATACAACTTGATTGAATTTCATATATTGATTATTAATTAAGCAAGTACTTGAGGTGTTCTTAGAGATAAGGCACTAGTCACTTGTACTCTCATGATAATATGGACTTGTTTCAAAAGAATAAGTTTAAATAAAGAGATTTATTTAACCATAAGTTTTGTAAAGATATCATAATACTTATTTACGAATTTTTGATGACATACAGAGATGTAGAATTCAAGAATTAGGCTGTAAGGAACCGGTAAGAATCCGAGAGGATCATTTTCCAAAACAAGTAATATGAACTTAACACTACCAGGAGCATGCTGCAGCATCTCTGCAGCATGAGACTACAGAAAATTGATTTGTAATCCCATTCCGAGTCTTACACCCTTGCTTCTTTTAATTATTGTTAACGTTCAAGATAACCAAACCAACTCAAAGATATTTCTCCAAATTCGCCATCTGAAATTAGTTTTTCATATCAAGATTTTGCAACTAAAGATACCTATCCCTGTGGATTACGATACTTGGTTCTTACCACTTTATTACTTGAAAAGACGACATGGTTCCAATTTGTATACTTGCTTTTTGGTTCCATCTAGTCTAAAGGTTTCGTGCAAAAGAAATCGCCCTTCAAAAGGTTTACTGAAGAGGAGGTGTGGAGTGCGATCAAGGAATGTGGGAGAAATAAATCTCCGGGACCGGACGGCTTCACCATCGAATTCGTGAAAAAGTTTTGGAATATTATTAAATACGACTTGTTGAGATTCTTTGATTGGTTTTGGGAGGAAGGAAACATCTCCGGAGGATGCAACGCTTCTTTCTTGACGTTAATTCCTAAATCCGAGAACCCGTTCGGGCTAAACGACTTTCGTCCAATTAGTCTAATCGGGATCCTCTATAAAATTCTCTTAAAAGTCTTGGCAGAAAGGTTGAAAAGAGTGATCGGAGGCGTGATTAGCTACGAACAAAGCGCATTCATCAAAGGGAGATGCATTCTTGATGGAGTTCTTATAGCAAATGAGACGGTGGATTTTTTGAAGAAGTCTAAGAGAAAAGGTGCTATCTTGAAAGTTGATTTCGAGAAAGCTTATGATTCGTTGGAGTGGTCGTTCCTTTAGGAGGTTTTGAAGGAGATGGGTTTTGGAGAAAAATGGAGGAAGTGGATTAGTGTGTGTCTCTCTTCTTCCTCGATCTCGGTCCTAGTTAACGGTTCCCCTACGGAAGAATTTTCGATGGAGAGGGGGTTAAGACAAGGAGATCCCCTTGCCCTCTTTCTGTTCTTGGTTGTGGCGGAATGTCTCCACTTAATGATACAAAAGGCTGAAAATCTAGGGCTTTTAAAGGGAGTAAAAGTGGGGAAAAGTGATGTCTTGATCTCCGACCTCCAATATGCGAACGATGTGATTTTGTTTGGACCTTGGGAAATCGAAAATCTGAAAAATATGAAGAAGGTTATGGAGTATGTCTTTGAGGTTTCGGGTCTAAAAATGAACTTGAATAAAAGTAAGTTGTACGGTATAGGTGTCAAGGATGAAGAGGTGGGATCCTCGATGCGTGCTATTTCAAGTTGGGTACCGGTAATCGAGAAGACGAAAAACAAGCTTACGGGATGGAAAGCAAAATTGTTCTCCTTTGGTGGTCGTTGGACCTTAACTTGGTATCCGATTGCTTGATGTGTCTTGTTTGTGTGTTCGATTGTGTGGGTATGCTTTGTTCTCTTGAATGATCTTGGGTGGAGATAATTTTGGAGTTATCTTTCTTATCTTTCAGTCTTTTGATTGAGGACAATCAAAGCTTAAGTGTGGGGATTTTGATAACACCAAAATTATACATGTTTTGGTTGAGCTTAATTGTATGACTTTACCCCATTTCTCACCCGTTTCTGATCATTTCACTCACGATTTGGACTTATTATTGCTTTTGTAGGATTTGGAGGCCGTGAAACGGAAAAGTACGAAAAAAGGCGAAAAAACGTGAAAAATGCACAATCTCAATCCAGTAGCCTTTTGGCGATTACGAAGTCTTAGATCTGGCGCCGCCAAGTTCGATAATGCTGAAATCCAGGGTTTGCCCTAAGTGCTTCGCGCCGCGAAACAGCCGTCTGGCGAACGCGAAACAGGCTCTGGTCGCTTCTTTTAAATACCAGCCTCCTTCTTCAGTTGTGATATGCACGTATAGAGCTAGATAGAGAGCTTGTGAGAGAAACATCTAGGTAGAGAGTGGTGATGATACGCTGCGGGGTTCGATTCTCGATCATCCGTCGTTGTACTGTCGGTATCATGTCTGTGTCTACTCTTGTTTTTTCTGTTTTTATCATGTCTAGTGAGTAGTCTTTTATAGTGGTACTTATTGTGGTCGATGAACCATTGTGGATGATGATTTTATAATTAATGTTTATTGGTTTGTTTTTGGTTGATTGAATGTGTGTTATGGTTCCGATCTGATTCGTATTGTTTGGTTATTTGAACTCGTTGGTTGGGTGTATCTGTTTGACCAAGATAGATAGACTCCGATAGGATAATCAACCTTTCTTGACCTACCCTTCGTTTCGGAGAGTTGTGTTAGGTGGTTACTCGGACCGAGAGCGACCAGGTAGTAGAAAACCATGCAATAGAGATAGGATTGGGTGACCGGTACTAGATTGTCTGACAAACAACCTAAGTATTGGGACTAGGAGGACCAAGACCTAGTTGATAGCCATAATAGTCATATGTTAGGGTGTCTCAGACTTAAATTCCTACAATAACCGAAACAACCAAACCTTTGGCCTTTTAAATCATCCACTTGGGGATTCACTAAACCATGATAAGTACTACTGTTTTCCTTTATATAGTTTTAATCACTCTTTTAATTGCTTTCGTAGTTTTTAGTTAATTTAGTTGTCTTTTTAGTTATGAAATTATTTTCATAAAAACCCCCCAAAAAGCTTTAGGTTAATTAAGCTAATCTAGATTAACAATCTACGATAACTTGACCGTTCCCAGTGGTAGATACGATACTTGGATTTTCCTACACTATAGTACTCACGATCAGGTACGCTTGCCAGTATATGTGGTAAGACAGTGGCTAGGCTTTTAGAGGTTAAAACTTGTTTCGCTTTTTATATACAATAATTACCGCATCAGCCCCCGATGAGTGTCACTAATACATTGGAGGCTTAAATGTGGGTAGTCTCAAGCTTCTCAATTGGTGTTTGCGTTGCAAATGGTGGTGGCGGTTTCGGATAGATGAGGGATCTTTATGAATAAAGGTGATCAAAAGCATCTTCGGAGAAGGGGGAGGGTTAGATTTGGTAGACCGTAATAGGAAGGGGTGGTAGTTCGGTGTGGAGCAATATTGCGAAGGTTGGTTCCGAGGTTGATAAACTCGGGATTAACTTCTCAACCTCGTTTCGGAAAGTGATCCGAGATTGGGTGGCCTCCAAATTTTGGGAGGACTCTTGGATGGAGACGGGTAGACTAAAAGATAAGTTTGCTAGACTCTTCAAGCTAGAAACTTCGAAAAACATTTCGGTTGCGGAAAGAGGGGAATTCGAGGGAGAAAAGTGGAGGTGGAGGTGGGGAAGGCGGAGAGAGCCTAGAGGGAGGGAGCTAGGGGAGCTAGAGAATTTGGAAAAAGTTCTAAAAGACGTATTACCCAAGAGGGACGTGAGGGATAGGATAATATGGAGTCTTGATCCAACGGGTGGTTTCTCGGTGAAGGAATTGCGAAGGATTGTAGAGGAGGCGGTTCATAGGAATAGTGGGGCAAGGTGTATTGAGACTATGTGGCTAAAAGAGGTACCAAAGAAGATTTGTATATTCATGTGGAGGGAAGGACTTGGTAGATTCCTGGTTAGATTGGAGTTGGATAAAAGAGGTGTTGACTTGGATTTAATTCTTTGTCCGAGGTGTGAGTATGAGGGAGAATCAGTAGATCATGCGATATTTGGATGTCGTGAGGTGAAGAGTTTGTGGAGGCAAATAGGAGAGAGGTGGAAAGTGGATGTGAATAGATGCAACTCGTTTCTTGAGTTATCTAACCTAGGTAACGAAGCGGGGATGGGGGTAAAGGAAGGTAGAAGATGGATAGCTTTGACGTGGTGTGTGGCGTATTTGATTTGGGCAAATAGAAACAAGTTTCTTTTCGGTAATGTAAAAACACAGTTGAAAGATGAGTTTTTTTCCTTTCAAGTGAAGTCCTTCGATTGGGTTAATATGAGGGATAAGAAAATTGCAATGGACTGGCGATCATGGATGTTGGACCCTCGTGGCAGCAGTGGATAAAGGGTAGTTGGTTGTGCGTTGACAACAGGCTGTCGAGAAAACAGAGACAGCGGTGCTGGTTCGTTTGTGGAGTAGTTGTTTGCTTGGCTGCAAGTTTGGGGATACGAGTTCGTGAGATGACTCCTTGGTTCTGTTTGGTACAGTTTGGTACAGTTTAGCTGTTCGTTAGCGGCTGTTTGATACACTGTTATCTGATCGTAAGGGACTGTTTCGCGGGCTGCTGTTATGCAGAAGCCGTAGAGTCCGTTTTCGTGTCTGTTCGTGGGTTCAGAGTGGCAAATTTCGATCTGCTTTGGTGCCGTTTTCTTTGTTGCGACTAGTCGTTTGCTTTTTACCTCTTGTAAACACAGCGTCTAGTCCGGCTTTTGCTGGTGTGTCGTTTCTTTTCCTGTTTTGTTTCATGTTTAGTTTTTCTTTTCGTTGGTACTTTGTAACTCTCGTTGGCTTTGGTTGGTTGGTAATAAATTGGTTTGCCGTTCAAAAAAAAAAAAGAATCCAATTTGAATATGTTCGGTCTATATTTGATAATAAATGTAAAGCTTTGACATAATCCACATGTCAACACCTGATTGGCTTGTAAAATTAAATATGGACGTTACTTGTTAGGGGGGGTCATTCATGGGATAACTTCGTAGTTTGTCGAAATTGAGATAACTAATATAGACCACTATTTTTTTAGTGAGTACTTTTAAAACCCTTGAGAAAAATATCTTCTCACATTTTGGAGTGTTTGATAGACAACATCGATTATAACAAAAAACAAAAAAAAAATGTTGTAGAGTTTTAAGAGCATCTTCAATGGAGGTTCATCCTAAGTGGTTTTACCCCTTGCCAATAGTATTAGCTTCCACATCAGCACCACATCAACTTTCATTATTTTACCAACACCTTATTAATCCTTACCAATTCATCCACAGCGGTCTTAACTCTCATATCAATCTAAATAATTAATAAAAAAAGAAAAAAAAAAGAAAGAAGAGAGAGATAGAGAGAAAGGAGAGAGAGAGGGTGGGGTAGGGATGTAGGGTGGGGTAGGGATGTAGGGTGGGGTGCACATTCAGCATGGCCATGCCATTTTCCTTGCCAAACAATGGTACCAATTCATCCTTGGTGGTGTTGCCACTGGTACCAATTGCTTACCGGCTCCATTCCGGCCTCCACTAAGGATGGTCTTATAAGAACCTTATTTTTGCATGTTTTATTGCCACATCACCTCCATCTCATCAAAACAAGAATTCATTTAAAATATCACAATGGTGGTTCTTATAAGAAACCATTTTGTGTGGGTTCCATGTAAGTTAAACATATTATATTAATAAAATTAAAGTGAAGAAAAAAAACTAATAATATCTCAACTTGTAACACCCGTAATTTTCTTTCGTAATATTGATCCTTTAACAAAATTTTGGAAAATAGAATTGTGGACCAAATCCTACATCTTCTGGCCTAGTGAGGTGGGAAATTCAGTTACGAGTCTAACGGTCTTTCCGAAATCGAAATCGAAGCTTTAACGAATAAGTTATGGCCAAAACAAGATTTCACCCAAACACACAGCTCACTAGCGATCGATAGGCATCACTCTAGCGATCGCTAGGTAATTGAAATTGGAAGTCTGTTGGTTCACTTGAAACCTCACGATCGCTAGGCTCACTTTTCAAGTTGCTAGCGATCGCTAGGGCTTACACCCAACGATCGCTAGGTGTCTGCAGGCCTGAAAATTCGGGTTTATAAAGGGGGTTTCTTCTTTTTGGCATACGTTTCTCATACCAACTCCGTTTTAACCGATTTTTCTTTCTATGCTCTCGTTTTTCCAAGCTCTTCAAGACTACAATAATGGATTGACATATCAAGATAGCAAGGTTTGGTAGTTAAATCTAAAGATACATAGACTTTGTTCTAAGACCCTATTAAAAATCACATATTTAATATTTTAAAGAAAGATTTGACTTTGATCTTATATCTGTATGACCTAAGATCAAACCACTAGCAGAACATTTTCTATGTACAATTAATATGATAAGTTTTCTAAACTTTACATATAGAATACCAATATCATTTAAATGGTTTTGTGTGAACTTAAGTGGTTCAAAACATTGAATTATTGAAAAACGAAAAAGAATAAAAAGTGTTTGCATATTAACAAATAAAAAGAAATAAAAAGAAATGCTATAAACAAATAAAAAGAAAGCTTAATTAATTGAAATTTAATTTAAGCAATAGATTATATAAAAGGAAGACCCACCCCACGGCGTATTAAAGTAATTAAATTCCCCAGAAAAAGGATCATGGGAACCACATCTATACACCCTGGCAAAAGACAAGATACAAACACCAAAGGTCACTTTCGTCTTTTTGACAACCGACCCCCCTCTTTCCCAAAGAAAGTCACTTTATCCATATTTTGTATTTACTTATTTGTATTTATTTTATGTAACATAAAATATCTATAAAATATTAGAACATTAACATGTGAATGATTAAGAAAACAATTGAAGATACATGTATAATTTTTTTGAATGACAAGTTAACGCATGCATACATTCCAGCAGTATCAGACTTTTTTACGGACAATCCTACTAGTTCGATGTGATCTGACTCAACCTATGGTTGAACTCGACCGCCAGGGTTTTAGGAGCCCTATGGACCAACCCGAACCGGTTCCGAACCCAATCTCGAAGGACCAGATCCAGAGTGTGAATGACAAATTAAAGCACACATATGTTCCAACGGTATCAGACCTTTTTACGGGGAATCCTACTAATTCGCTGCTACTCGGTTCAACCTATGGCTGAACCCGACCGCCAAGGTTTTAGGAGCCTAATGGACCAACCCGAACCGGTTCCGATCCCAGCCCCTAAAGGACCAGATCCAGAGTCTGAATATCGCAAGAAAGTTTCGCCCGTAAAAATCAAACCCTAATAATGTAACTTTCACCATACACCCCCAAATAACTTATCCAACTAAGTTAACCTTATTTTGATAAAGATATATAGATAATCTATAATGTCATTGTCAATTTACATGTGTATTAAACATTGTCTTTTTTACTTAATTGAGATATTTAGAATTTTTATTTGAACCAATCCTATAAAATATATAATATAACTATATTGAAACACAGGTTATGTAAAAAAAATGAATGTATGTTTATTTGACTCTTGTTTTGCTAAACAAAAATGTACTCCTAAGTTTTTGTTTGTTTTTTTAACTATGTATATCCAATAAATTAAACTTATACACATTTTCCGCATTTGGTAACAAAATTTAGATCTCAAACTTCCACGAGGGTTTGGTATAAACCCTGTGTCAAATTGAAAAATACTTATATAAGGATTATACCGTATTGGTTAAGACGCTGGAGGATTTTGTAAAATATCTCTTCTATTATAGACGTGTTGAACAATTATGGCCATTGAGTTACCAGGGTCTAATGTCTTATAACTATAATTTGTTAGGATTAGTCTAGGCATAACTTATGATACCCTTTCAAAAACTAAAATCTAAAATCAGAAACACTTCAACTCTTCAAGATTCACTTAAGTTTGTGATATAAGCTTAAACGACGACTTAACGCTATTTTATATCCTATTCTGTATCACATGTGATGGTTGTGAGTTCAAATGTTTTAGCATTCAACTTTTACCCATAAACAAAATTGATGTTAACATGACAAAACAGTAGTAATAATAATTGTGATGGTGATAGATATAAATTAAAAAAATCATGTAAACAAAATCTAACACAAAATAAAAATAAAATAAAAAATATATATATATAGAAAAACATCAAGGGGCAAAATGGTAATTTTAGGCCATGAGAGATCAACAACAATGATACCCACCAAGGAACCAAAATTTGGCTTGTAGAGTTGGCAATGTCTTCTTCTCCTCTCTTTCTTCTTTGGTCATTTGATCTGAAAATACTGAGCTTTCACTCCCCCCATAGCAGTTAAGCTGCTTCAATCCACTCACCTACTTTCTCTCTCTACAAAATCATTGTTTCAATTTCTTCTTCTCTCTCTCACACACTTCACACTCAAACACACACTCCATACTCTCTCTCTCTCTCTCTCTCTCTCTCATCGCATTTATGGTAGTTGTGATTATTGGAATCTTCTTCACTGCTTCTTCTAATTAGGTCTCTCTCCAGTTCGTCGGAATTTTAGGTTTTTAGAGAGAGAGAGAGAGATGCCGTTGGTTAGGGTTGAGGTGAGGAATGAGTACGGTTTAGGAATGCCGGAGCTGTACACGGAAACCGACCGGGAAGATCCGAAGGCGGTGCTCGACGGCGTTGCGGTGGCTGGACTCGTCGGAATCCTCCGTCAATTAGGCGATCTCGCCGAGTAATCATCTTCTCTCCTCTTTAATTCTTATAGTTGTTGTTGTTGTTGTTGTTGTATTTCACTGCTTCTGAACTTGAATTTGAATTTGAATATGTGTTGATTTACGGTTTTATATGGAATCTCAGTGTGATGATTTTCTGTGGAATTTGTTATTTTTTGTGTTTCAAGTGTTCATATTGTGCTTATTTTAGTGCTATGATGGAGAATTTTTTGTTAAATAGCAAGGAAATTGAAAACATTTGAACAGAACATATCTGGCACATAATTGAAGTGTTAAAATTGCTGGAATGTAAAAGGCTTTTATTACTATAAAGTTCTAATTTCACAGTTATTCAGCAGTTTTGGATTGATTCTGCTGAAAGTGTTAAAGATAACTGAGCCTTGGATAATGAAAGGTGTCCCTTTCTTTAAGTGTTCAGTACTGGATGGATTTACTCCTGGAATTGATTATCAAAAGGATTGATTTAATTAGAGTTTTATCTGAATTTCATGTTTTTTGCTTAAAAATGTGAATTTGAAAGTTATAACTTGTGAAAGAACTTGATGGATGGATGGTTTGACTAAGAAAGTTAAGATGAGGTTTTTTTTAGAATTGGAAGGAGTAGACTATTGATTCATTTATTTCCAAGACCCTTGTGTGAGACGTGTGGTTGCTTTTGGAAGAGTTGAACAGTTCCTTATACTTTTATACATTCTGCTGGTTCTTTTACTGCTTTCTTTTTGTCATTGTTTGTTGTTGGTGGGATATGTTTTGGAAGTAATGCTACTATTTCCAAAAGTTCCCCTCTTGAAAATATTTGTTTAGTAGGTTCTAGTTTATTTACTTGCTTGTTTGGCCTTTCCCCAATGCCAATGGTTCTGGTTACCATAATGACCATCATTTCAGTATTTGGTCTATGATTATCATTAAGATAGCTCATGTTGCTTTTGTATAAAGTCTAAATAAAACCAGGATGTTGTATCAATCTAATATTGGTCTTGTTCTTTAATCTTTAAAGGAAGTTTCTTCTCCTTCTTTTGCACATAGTGAACCTCTAGTGAACCAGGATTTGTACTTTTGTTGCCACATCATTCGTACCCGACTGTTTCTTTTAGTCCTATGATAACCCATGAAACCTTGACCAATGGCTCTAACATTATAAAATACATAGCTATTTCACTCTAATCTTTTCATAGACAATGGTCTTGGTTCTAAACGATAGCTATACTATAGTGGAGGGATCCACACTTAAGTTACATCTCCAATGAATTGATTTACATGCAACTTTAGCTAGTGTTGTTTTTGGTGTAGCCATGAATCCTTTAGGTTAGTTAGCCTTTGTGATGTTTAGTAATCTTGTGATACCTTGCGACTACTTTGCATTGGACACTGTGCACACATGGGAAGTCATATATCACAGTGCATTAGCATGCAAATCAAGTGAACTGCAAACTGCAAGTCTGCAATAACATTCATCATAAACAATGCCTGTGAAAGCATTAGAATGCAGGGCCTTGGTGTTGGTATCATCTAAGCTAGTAATGGATATAAAAGATTTAGGTGCTACCTAAGGTCCTTAGGTCCATGTCATTGGTATCAACTTGTAATAGAAAGGAAGGATTCACGAATCACGATGGAGAATAGGAAATTATGCATGCGGTGGGTCAGTGGGTGGCCATCAAGATACAAATAGTTTGTTAATCACCAACTCTACGGTTTTGAATTTCAGTCTGCTTTAGGAATTTTGATGATGAGCTTTCTTCTATTGAGAAAGAATTACATGGCATTTTCTATCTAAATCTTGTGTAATGCTCATGGGGGAATGAAAGTAGTACCTGAAAGAGAAGTAGCAATTCCAAGATGATACAGAATGTTAACATCAACCCTTGTGTCATTGAAAGGTTGCTAGTTGCTACTAAAAGCTTACATGTTTCCTGTATTTAGGTAGGATGTGACATCTTGTATATTAACTGAGGATATTCTGACATTGTAAAATACTAAAATTAACGTGGTCTTACTTATGGAGTTAGAAGCTGTGCCTATCAAGAATAAATTGAGAGATGGAAGACTATGGTGGTTTGGACGCTCCAGGAGACCAGTGGCATCATGTTCTCTTTGTGTGGTTGTTAACATGCATTTGGTTACATTAAGTAAGATATGGTAACTTAGTAGTTAATCTAGTCGTTAGAATTGCAAATTTAGCTGAAAGAAACGATGAGTTGCCTTAAGTTGAGTTTTCACATTCTTCTTTTCTCTCTCTGGATTGCACATTTCCTGACAGCATTACATCCATTTATGTTTCCTTCATAAATTTGAGGTAATTGTAATTCACTGTGTATTATTAGATGTTTCAAATATCTAATCACACTCTCCTTTCTAGCCTTACATAATTTTAAATACAAAATATTAGCTTTTGTATCTGGCTGGAACTTGGAAGTTTTAACGTTGGTAGAAATTGTACAATGGGTTAAACTAATATCATGATAAAACTTGATCTTTGATATGTGTTTGTTTTACGTATTAAATATATGAATTAAGATATCATATTTCTTCCTCTTGGCTTCTTTCTAGATTTGTACACAACCACACTCATCTAAAGCACACCCCCATATCCTAAACATTTTAATATATTTTTATTCCCATGTCCATGTATAATGCAAGTGCATCCTTGCAATATAATGTATGCGGGCCATCTAGTTGTGGCCTAAGCTTATTGAAGTTGTTTAAAGTTCATTCTTTTCGTTTTTATCAAAAAAAATTACTTCTTAAACTTCGTTTATGTTTTAGTTACGATTCTCTCTTTTAGCAATTCTTCTTGCTTAATATTGTTTTTTACTTTTATATGGTATTCTATTACCTTTTGCGATGGTTATACTGGAACTTTTGCGTATGTGGATGATTTACTTGGCTTTATATTCTTTCTCTATGTAATTTAAGGAAAACCTTACATTTTAACTCCAGCCTAATTGTGCTAAAGACATACCGCGTATGCCATCATAAAAAACTTGTTTGTTATTTTGGTTATCGACTATTGGTAGCTTTTGGGACCTGAGATAAATTCTTTTGCACATATAGATTTGCAGCAGAGGTTTTTCATGGATTACAAGAACAAGTGCTAATTACATCTTCTAGAAGCCATAAGTTGATAGAACGAGTACACAGCATTGAAGCTGCACTCCCTCCGCTAGAAAAGGCTATCTTGGCACAAAGGAGTCACTTGCATTTCGCTTACACAGCTGGTAACAATCGCATCTTTTGTATTTCCACTACTTATTATCATGCTTCTTTTACCACAAAATAATTCTTGGTAAGATTCCCTTCATAGTCCATTTCCTCTGGGCATTATGTGGTTTATCTTCGGTATACCTGACCGTGAACATCGGAAACGGGTACCTGCCTTTGGAACCAGAACCGCTTCAGAACCGCCAGTTCCGGAACCGGAACCGATGTAATTGGTTCCGGCTCCTAAAACACGGAACTGATCGGGACGGGTTCCGGTTTGGGTTCTCATTTTTTTGGAATCGCTAACAGCCGGGTACCCGCTATATTTTAATAAGAAAAATGTTTGTTATGTTTGATTGTTCAAAAGTTGAAATTATTATTTTATCTTTTACTGTTACACACTTGCACATATACCCCTATGACCACTTTCTTCATTCAACTTATTTATTATTATTTTTTCGATGTTTTTTATATCATGTTTAATTATTTATCATTTCAAGTTGTGTTTTTTATATTCTTTTCATTTAAAAAAATGTTCGTAATTATTTATATAATTATTAGCTTTTAGTTTATCGGATAAATTTTCATCGTTTGTAGTATTTGTTTTGTTATGTTAGGACTATATAATAACTAATAATTGCTTTTTATAGCATAAAACGATAAAAAAAACATTTATTAAATTAGACACCAGGTAGCCGGTTTCGGAACCGGAACCGGCGGTTCCGGGACAGGTTCCCAAATATAAAGAACCGATGCAACCAGTTCCAGTTCCATGAATTTTGGCCGGGTACCCGCCTTTGCTCACCCCTCTGAGCACTAATTTTCACAATTTATTGCACACAACCTTTTCAGCTAATTCCTGCACTTGTTCCTCTAGCTTTCAGAATTATGATTTAATGTGCGTATCTACTTATTAACAAATAACAATAGGTAGTTTGAATTCACAATTGAGATTAGTAATCTTAGATTCACTAAGGTGTAACCTTACCAGTTGCTTCATGGCTCGCCTACTAGTTCAAGAAGTCCATAATTGCAGTTAACTTTAAAATAACTATTCTATTCCTTGTAGTTAAAGTCCTTTACATACGCTATATATGCAGGTTCTCACTGGCATACTCGACTCAGAGCAGAACAAAACCATTTCATATATAGTGACTTGCCACGATGCATTATGGACCCGTATGAAGACTGCCGTGATCCTCCACGTCTGCACAAGCTTGACAAGTATGAGTATCGTTTAATATCCGATTATAACTCTATTAGATTGTTAGATGCCTTAACCTTCGTGGTTCACTTTCAGATTTGACATCGGGGGCCCAGGATCCTGCTTTAGAAGATATTCTGACCCAAATTATTTTAAAAGAACTTCAGCTGGCCCTTATGAAGCACATCTTCAAAGCGTACCTAGAGAAAAGAAAGCTCGGAGAAACAAAGTATGTTTCAAATCCTCATGCATCTGCATTACAATCCTCATAGTTCTAATAAGTAATAGCTATTGTTACAAAGATATATCTTATCAGTTGTATAAAGTGTCTTAACTCTTGGATCCTTATGGTAAACCATGTTTAAACTGTCTAACCAACATTTATTTCATGCAGAAAAAGAGATCATCGAGGTATAGAGATGTGACACACAGTGCTCCTAAAAGCATGCATGATGGCAGGTATCACACACTAAATTTTATGTGTGATTCCAATGAAAGTTGTAGCAGTTGACTATTTGTTGATTTGATGATGATGCCATATGTTGACTCTTCTTCTACAGAACGGATTTTGGCTCTTCAAACTTTGAAGCGAAATCTTCCCCTGCTCAAGATGTCTCCACATTCCACGTTCCACAAAGATCTGGAATTGAACCTGAAATCGGAGAACACTTAACCGCTTTTGATTCAAGAAACGGGTCGGATTACATAGAGTGTATCTTCCGTCCAAGCTACTCAACACAATCTGAAGATAACAACGCTAAAGAACCATCTTCAGATTCAAATCTTCAGCATAATTCTTATCTTGATTCGGCTTCCATTGATGAAAACAGTGGTGCCCCAGATGAAAATATCCACGACGGTTATTTAGCAGAGAATAGTAGGTCAAGGTCGTCTTATATTACATGGGACGAAAAGTTAGAAATTATAGATTCTACCGCCCAGCCAAATGATGCCACGGAGATATCTTGTATAACCGAGAAGATAGATACTGAAAAGGAAGATGTTGTCGATCCGATTGGTTTCCGCTTGCAGGATGAATATGAACCTCTTCCAACATTGGCTATCGTTGGTAGCCAGCCGGATGAGATTGAGAGTGAAACGGATTATTACATGGATGCACTTAACACCATTGAATCAGAATCAGAAACCGATATCGAGTTCCAGACAAAGAGAGAACTACAGCAATTCTCCAGGTTGAAAAACAAAGATACGGAAGAGATTCATAAACCAGGTCATCTAGATGACAATTCTACAAATTTCGAGTTTCGAGTTCCGGAACATCAGTCTTCGGTATCCCCTGAATCTCATGTGGAGGCTTGCAGTTCCTCCAGAATGAGATTTATGAAGAGTTGACCAAGTCAACTTCACCTGGTGTGGCTGCCATATCTTCAGTCTCCTTTACTACCCCAGAAAAAGTCAAACCGGAAGAAGCCATATCTTCAGTCTCCTTTACTACCCCAGAAAAAGTCAAACCGGAAGAAGCCATATCTTCAATCTCCTTTACTACCCCAGAAAAAGTCAAACCGGAAGAAGTTGAGAGAAATGATACGAATTTAGAGACTATTGCCAGTGATGAATTACACTCTAGCCTAGAGAACCAAACTCCCAACAGAATTTAAGCACCTACGAGTCTCCCTCTCCCAAGCCGTCGTCATCAACTTCTGATGTTACACTTAACAATCCCGTTATGTTTTGGACAAATGGTGGTCTTTTGGGTCTCGAGCCTTCCAAACCTCCCGATTTTGGTTTGCCAACCGCCGTTCGACCGGGTCCCATAGAAGAAACCATAACCGAAAGTCAGAAAAACACCTGCAATGATAACGGGGATGTTGCCACAGAAGATACGGTGGTTAACGGCCCGAAATCTGAGTCATCCGGCAAACGTTCTGGTAGCAATTGTGTTAATTCCACTCAAGAGCATGATTGTAACGATGGGTCGGTTCCTAAAGATGATCCTACTAATTCATCTCGGATATTCGAGTTTAGCAATAGATTACTAGTAAACGGTTTCAGAAGACAAATAACGCTTGTTGGGAACGAAAGGCTTGCGAGCTCCGTGAGAAGTGATGTTCCCGAGAATAAGAGCATGCAGAAAGGATATCAAACCGTTACCGGGATACCTTTCCGAGAACAATTCGGAACCGGACCTGCTCACATTGCACCTTCTTCTCCCCCTCTTGAACACATGCGGATATCTTTCCAGCCGATCGATGGGTTTGAGACTTCTAAGCTGAAACTAATGATCCCTGATGGAAGCAATAACAACGAAACCAGTGGACACATGTTCCTTCGTTTCAGTTGGTGCCGGAGCCAGAAATTTCACTCCACGAATCCGCTTCAGACTCCGATGATGACACGTTCTGTAGATCATCTCCGTATGCATCGGACGACTGCCGTAGTAATCCGTCTGAATCAAATTCCGAGCAGTGGGATTCCAGCGACTCTCCCCGAAATAAGGATCGTGAGCTGGACGACGCTTTCGGCAGGATCTCTTCTGCGGAATCTGTTTCGAGCTCTCTTATGAACGGAATTAGATTCCAGCAAGGCTTCACTGACCATGGGAACTACGGACTTCAAAGTTCGTTTAGCGAAGATGGGGTGCACCCTTCTCAGCATGGTCTTTTACTCGATATTCCAAACTTCGATTCTATGAACACTTCACAGAACAAGATGACTGACGATTTTGATGGGAAGTATGTCTTTCGACTCACGCCTTCCGAAGGAACCCACACCACCTCCTCCACCTCTCCCGCCTATGGAATGGCGGGGAATTAAGCCACATCCCGGTGTGATGACAGAGAAAGAAGATGATCTCTCGAAGCGTTGACCTATGCATTGAATCTGACAACTCCAGAGCCTACTGTATTGCGGCAACCAACGCCACCTCCAATAAAACCGGATCGTTTTGTTGAAACGGTTGATCTTACGCTTAAGCATAGGGTAAGTTTCTTATTTTTTAATGTTTTTGATCTAATGGATTAATGTAAATTATATTTAGAGGGAGTTCATGGGAAAACCTAAAATAAAAGGAAAACTGAGGTACAACCTTGTAGCCCTTCATTTGGACCGTATGCACATGTACATAGAAGTAAATTAAGTTGGTTTTTGGTTTTTAAGCATGTGTGCATATTGCAAATTACTTTATTATGCACAAGTGTATACGGTTGAGATGAAGGCTTCGAGGGTGTTCCTCAGTTTTTTAGGTTTTCCCTTGCACCTTGTCATATGCAATTGTGTCTAGAAGTAATTTGTTAATATGCACATGTGCATAAAAACCAAACAAAAACAATAAAGTTTTATGCGCAAGTGCATACGGTCCAGATGAAAGGCTACGAGGGTGTTCCTTAGTTTTTCGTTTTTTTGAGGTTTTCCCTTGAACCTCCCTTTAATGTAAATTCATACCATCTATATACCGATCAAAGTACTTCTGAAAAGCCCAGTAATGCAACCAAGCTTGCTTTAGATCCCATTAAGTGCTAATTTGTTGATCTTGTAACATTTGATGACATGGATGTCAAGTTTATCGTACAATTTGTCATAACCCTTTTGTAAACGGGTATCCACATCATTGGATGTTACACGACCAACACGTTACCAGTCAAAATGGGAATAAAACAAGAAGTTTGAAACTTTCTTACATTGATTGAGAAGAAAAGCTATTCATTACACTAAATAGAAATAATTGACGAACGTTGGTATTTTGTTTGCAGCAGCCAGGGCGGCAGAATCAACATGTTCAAAATGAATCTAATCACACTACCAATTTGAAAGTAGGCGACGAAAAGGAAGACTTCCTACAGCAGATTAGAACAAAAGTGAGTTACCCTTTGGTTACTTCAAAACAAATATATCAAAGTTCTTAACTTTCTTAAGTTTACATAATCTAAAAATTAATTGCATGTTAACCACAAGGGTGGTGGCAAACAGGCAAAAGGCCCAGGGTTTGCTTAATGCTTTAAGAAATTCGTTTTCCAACTTAAATTAAATATCAACTATTAGTTCAATACTTATGATATAATCTTTTTTTCATAATCATCAATTTTAGCTAATCAACAGCTTTCATTCAGAATATTTCTTTTATCAATTGAAACCTGTCTTCTTAGATGTTTTGTGAAGATCAGTCAATCTTCCGACTTACATATGTTATATGTAAATACCTATCTAGACACCAATATCACATTCACATGTGAATTGACATTTGTATGGCATGCAGTCCCTCAATCTAAGACGTACTGCAACTGCTCGGCCAACTGCTACACCAGCTGGCCCTACCAGCGTTAAAGTCACTGCAATTCTCGAGAAGGCAAGCGCAATCCGCCAGGTTTCTCTCTCTTTCTCTCTCTTGTTAATTAGGATCAATGATCATACACACATTAATAGCTATAGGAAACTAAAAATGGAACACAGTATTTGCATGTTCAATGATCTTCTGCATTCATAGTTGCTAGAATTCTCATAATATCTTGTGACTCTTAAAAGTACATGAAAGAAAGATGAAGATCAACTCCATTACATGAAGAAACCATATAGAAACTATATTAAGACAACCTTTGCACAAGATAGGGTTTCACGAAAACAACTGCTATAATCCTTTGGGGCAGAGAACATGCATTATAGCAAAATCGGCTTTGTAGGACACTAATGATGTTTGAATGTCCTAATAGACTACTTTATAAACAAGCAGGTATGCGTTTTGTATAAAGGTGTTACAATAGGATGCTATGTTGTATTTGGCATCATAACAAGTTCATTAAGACGCTTTTGAAATGAAGTGTCTTTTTAGCTTTTTTATAGGACTTTTTGAGGATTGTCCTATGAACATATCTTTTTTACAAGACATGTTTTCCAAATAATGTCATGAAAAGACTAAAAAGGCATTTTATTTCAAATTGTCCTAAAAACTTGTTAGGATGCCCAAAAACATCCCATCAACTTATTGGAACACATAAAAGCATGACGCACAATTGTTTGGTCTTATAAACTAAAGTAATATTGAGGAGTTTAGTAGGACAGTTGGACTTAAACTGTAGTTCCACTTAGTTTATCTGATTCAAGAAAATTTTGATTAAATTTGTTAGGTTGTTGGAAGTGATGATGGAGATGATGATACCTGGAGTGACACTTGAGTTTGAGTCCACATGATGGCAATCTGTTCATATAAGAGGTGATCTTGCAGTTCCTATAGTTTTATCTATATGTTAATACTCCCATTCCATCCTTGTAATTAATATGTAATCCAGTTTTATCCTTATTTTCTTCATGAATTTGTCACATTGATAGTCATAAAACCGGTTATGTTGTTGGATATTACAACCGAGTTTAGTATTAGATTTTCTTCTTTGGTTCTTTTTTCCCCTTTTAGCTATTTCCACTAGAGATGCACAAAAGAACCTAAGCCCGAAGCCCAGTCCAGTCTCGGCTTGAAAAATCTGGCCATGGGCCTAGTAAGCCCGACACCCAACCTGAAAAAGACTTGAAAAGCCCAAATATGTCCGGCCTAAAAAAGCCTGCTTAGGCCTTCTTTCAACTCCAAAGGCTAGCCTGACTGAGACCTAAATGATCTCGGGCCTTTTTTCTCATTAAAAAGAGCTTGGAAGGCCTGCTTTTCCATCACTAATCTCTACTATTGATTCATTCGTAGTAGTGATGCACAAAAAACCCATGGGCCGAAAAGCCCGATCCAGACTGGACCCTAGATCCCGATCAAGCCCGTATAAAGGCTGGTTTTTGGTCCTAAGCCAAGCAAAAGCCGAAAATGCCTGGTTTCAAAACTGTTTTTATGATTTGAGGTTGTAATTACAAGTAGAGATATCGTTAGATAACAAATGTGGTTTTTAAAACCTTTGGGTTTTACATTTTGACCAATTGAAACCTAAACAAAGGAGCCAAGAACCATTTTAATTTGGCCATTCATGAAATCATTTTGACAATTTATCGATTTTAGAAGTTAATTTGTTAAACTCTTAGGGGGTGTTTAGGATTTAGGAGTACTTATTTGAAGGTGCTTATAATTTATTAGCTTCCTGAAAAAGCAATAAATTGTTTTGAAGTGTTTGGGTTAATAGCTTTTTGGGAAAGCAATAAGCAGTTTTTTAAGAAGACAATTTTTTTTTTAACTTATTGGAAAAGCTGATACGCACTTTTCATCATAAGCACGCCAAACACCCCTTAGATTCGAACTTCTATAAAGAATCAAGCCAACTGGCCCAATAGTTTGATTTCAAACACCAAGTCAATCCCAGATTTCTCACTTATTTGTAAAAATGCTCACCTCTTTGCTCGTTAGGCTAGAGTCTGACGTGTTCTTGGCTTTTTTGTAGATTCGTAATTGTTTGATAAAAAAAATTGAAACCGAATACAAGAAATGTTAATAATTCATATAAAACAATTTGAGATGTAAAACCAATCAACAATGGTGAGAAGATGACTAATTAGAAAAATGTTTGAGGATACGTACAAGGACTTTGTGGAAATTATAGGGTTGGATTATTTTTGTCGACCCTTTATATACACATGGAGTGGGTTTATTTTTGTCGACCCTTTATTTTTGCCTATGGAGTTGGATGTTTTTAGTCGACTATCTTGTTGCGAAATCAAAATATATAGTTTAATTGTTTGACATCCACTAGCCAACTGAGGCTAGCCTGGTTGGTAGAAGGGGTCACTCTCTTGAATGTAGGGGATAAACAGTAACGAACGATAATCTTGAAAGGCGTGTGAACACTTTCAGATCGAATCAATTCGGTGGTTCTTCCGAATTATTTAATCGGCTACATCCAGAGATCGAGAATGTTTTGTATGTTTTGTTTGAGATTTTCGAACCAGAGAGAAAAGTGACCAAAATCGTATCTTCCATAAGGAAACGGGATAACTGCCTTTTAACAGTTTTCTGGTTTACCCATCCAAAGCCAGGGGCGTTGCCCCGGACCCCCGTTCCTTAGGGGCTTCGCCCTAAAATCATAATAAATTCAAGTAGGTGTGCACCCCGCACCTCCAAGCCTAAATGATGTCTTATTATGATGAAATTGGTCAAACAAGTTAATCCAATTACACTAAAAATCCAACATTGAAGTAAAGTTCCAGGTTCGAATCTGAACAGAAGCATTTTTATCTAACTAGGGATGTATACTAACAACCAATTACGTTGCCGTTCAAAAAAATTGTTTGACATCTACTTAATTGCATTGTTGGACATTTTATATATGGTGTTATGTTGTTCTGAATCCTGATGGTAGCCATCATGCCTTCCTAGGTGGCTTAAAAGCTCTTTTATTATATAATTAGATACATAATTGTATTCCAAAACCATATGATTATTATTGTTTGACTTATAACTAACATAACAACAAATTTATACTACGCATCTCAAACTCTTGTGACAAAATTATCAATATATCCAAATTAATCACTTGTGAAAGTACATTTGATGATTTAGATTGCAAACGATTTGTTTTAAATCAGTATCATCTAGCTGCTTTTTTTTTAATCCATAGCATTGTCAATTCGTTCATAATCAAAAACATTGTATGATATATATACAACATCATTTTGGTTCACAATGTTGATACTTCAAAATAATACTATATGAAATGATATAATTTATTTAAGTTAAAGAAGATTCGCCCTCGTTACTTTGCTTGGGCCTAGACAGGGTCTTCTCCACCATTTTAGGACGGTCCTAGTTAGACAATTATAAAAACTAAGGATACGAGAGTACATTTATATGTAAATAATAGCTTATACCCAAATAATACATGTTTTATTCCTTATTTTAGAAATTAAACATAAGATCAAATACAAGATCAATACAAGATCAAATCTACATACCAAGACAAATGCAAGTCGATCCACTTCAATAATGTAATAAAAGATTATTTAGCACAATTTCGTTTAAGTGGTTAATAATGATTAAAAAACCTAAAGGTTTTGAGTTGGAATCACATAACTGTATGAACTAAATTATCAAAAATGTATCGTTCAATAATTGAAGATTTCTAGTCTCTAACGACAATCAAAGAAACCCGTGTGAAATGATGGTAGGGGTACTGCATGTGGATTCTGTTGGACAACATAACCAAACCCAGTAACTATAAAAATATCAACCCAACTAACTATGTTAGAAAGTATAAACCAATCTAATTTAACCCTTGTGGATTAATATTATACGTATATTTCACAACCAAATAGAAAAGAAGTATTGCTATAACTAACTGTCTATTGATTGATTCGCTTTAATACATTTAAAAGGGGAAAGAAACAATTAACATGGAAAACAACGAATTTCTATAAGGTACGTACGTGGTCTGTGATATTGTATGAACTACAGTGATTGATTACTCGCTAGCTAGGTGCTAGATACCGGATTGATCAAAACAATGATATGTATATAGTTCCAATTAGTATGTCCATCGCTATAGAATAATACTTCGGGTCATAACCAACTATCATACAAAAAGAAATAAAATACTACAATAGATACAAACACATAGAACATCACATGAATTTTATTTATCACGTGATTTTTGATGCTCTAAGTAGACATGACCTTCTATATTAAGGTAATATATCAAAGAAAAAGAATACCATAAGACCTCTTTTTCTTCACCCGACTTCTTTTTTCCATTTTTATTTATCGTATTTCAAACATGTAATATCATGAAACTTAAATATTAGTGGTGGGTTATTTTAAACCCCATAAATAAATTGGTGGGTTAACGGATTAAAGAGTTGAGTTTAATCATCTTATTACGGTGTTGCTTCCACATCAACCTTATAATGGTCTGATAATTTTGAAATGACAAGGTTGAGATAGAAATTTTTTCAAACGGAAACAACATGTAATTAAGTTTTTGGTTGATTTCTATAGTTTTTTTTTTGTTGATTTCAAAAGATCTTTTTAAGTTATTTTTTGTTAATTTCGATGATCTTTTTTGATATTTTTTTTGTTGAATGAAGAGAATTTTTGGTTTTTTATTTGATTTCAAGAAAAAAAAAAATCCCATTTTTTAGTTGATGGGAGAGAAATTTTCGGCTTTCGGTTAATTTTAGCAAGAATTTTATGGCTGATTTCGAGAAAAAAAATCGGTTTTTGATGATTTTGAGAGATTTTTTTCACTTTTTGGTGCACCACCCTCTAAAATAATATGGTTGGAGCATGTGCCACGACATTCATCTTACGTCAAAAAATACGATGGCACGTGCCACCGTGAGCTCTTCATGAGCTCCGTCCCTGCCCTTATTATTTATAAACCTAACATGATCATTATTTGTAACACCCCGCCTACCACGATACAATATCGTCTGTTTTGCCCCACTAGCTCACGACTTTGTTTCTGATGACCTGGCGAGAACTTTCCAGTGGGTCACCCATTCTAGTACTGCTCCCACGTTTTAAGAACCTACCGTGCTTGTGGCCCAAAACACATTGTTGATTGTTGTCTTCAGAAACTAAGGTTTACTTATGAACCCAATACATCTCTTTGTTCATAGTGAATGGAATTTACTTAAGGTGTTACATTATATAAACTTAACCCTGGTTAATAACTAATTTCTATAATAAAAAAAAAGTTATCATCTAATTAAAACCACCACTTTCACAGTTGTAATTTTCATATTGCCGGCCGGCAAATCAACTCACCGGTGAACCTTTCAAAGCTACCACCACCTAGTTTTATCCACCAACTATATCTCAATTTGTCTTCATTCCCATAAAATCTTCCCTATAAAAATAACTCAAAAACCCACCAACAAAATCAACAAAAAACCTCCAAATCATCATATCATTAATCATCACCAATGGCTGACCCAAAAGAAGGCGGAATCTCGAAAAAAGGCCACGAGGAAGGCCTCAAATTCGCAGTCTCCATCCTCGGAGAATTCGGCCTCCCATTAGGTCTCCTACCCCTCGCTGACGTCATCGAAGTAGGGTTTGTGAAAACCACTGGCTACATGTGGATTTCGCAAGCCAAAAAGGTTGAACACAATTTCAAGTTGGTGAAGAAACTTGTTAGCTACGATTCTGAGATCACTGGGTATGTGGAGAAGAAGAGGATCAAGAAGTTGAAGGGTGTGAAGGCTAAAGAATTGATGTTGTGGCCGCCGGTAAATGACATCAGCGTGGAGGACCCCCCACCGGAAAGATTCAGTTCAAGAGTTTTGCCGGATATTACCAAGACGTTCCCGGAGGAGGCGTTTGCCGCCGGCCAGTAGTTTTCTGGTGGCTTAATATTGTTGGGTTTGTGGTTTTTGGTTTTTAATTTCAATTACATGCATGCATGTGTGCTATGAAAGTGCTATGGAGGTTAAGAAATAAATATCTTTTTCTTTTAAGGTTGGTTGGTTGGTTGTTATTTGATAAAGAATCTGTATGAAATGAGAGAAATTAAATTGATAATGTAAAATGATTTTCAAATATAAAATTTTGATCACTTATGTGAAATAAAATTAAACATGATTGAAAACAAAAACACCAGTCACTATATCATTGTTACATTTTCATAATGCCATTATCCATTTATTTTATTTCATAATAAAAAGTTCTTTAAAGAATTAATCATACATTATTCTATAAACATGCTCCACAAATCATCAAAAATATGATATAACATGAATCAGTTTCTTATCAAGAAATTATATCTCTATTTTTCTTCTATTATTCACCATCACATCAAAACAAAACATACTAATGTTGGACAATTGAAAAGAGCGCGGAAATAATCGAACCTTTTGCAACACCCGAAAAATTAACAAAAAGAACCCAATTGCATATAGCAAAAAGAAAGAGTAATTTTACCGATTGCTTTCGAAAGTTGTATACCTAGATCAATAGGAAATATCTTAGTTGCTACTTACCTCTTCTCGATGCCAAGATTGACCAAGATCGTTGAAAAGTTGACCCGTCCAGATTTTCTACCACGACAGCCAATCTCAAAATCGACATTCATCTATACGACTCTTGTGCAGCTGAAATGCCGGATTTACCCATGCTCCACAGTTGCATTGCATACCTGCCCAATTAAACGACCCAAACGAGCATTGCAACCAATGCATTGAAGCTTTTGTTCCGTGTTACCTTCCTCAACTGTCAATAACATTATATAGAATATGAAAGAACGCAAATAACAAATTGCATCAAAAATGCAAGAAAAGGTTGGCTAAGTGCATATCAAGTGCATCAAAATTATGATAGCTTTACAAAAATTTTCGATTTTGTACCATATTTTGAGCAATAGTCATGATGGTCTTGTAATATATGCGGTACGACTTGATGGCCATGGTTTATCATCCCTTTCACCTTGACCCTTTAGTTAGCCTTTCGCAATTGGGTATCCACTCATCAAATGTTACAAGCTCAACAGGTTATCGGTCAAAATTGTAAATTTTGAAACTTCGTTACTTTCTTGTCCCAATATAAGTGCACTTTCCAATTTAACCCATAGTTATGATACGGTGAAATTCATTACTAAAGTTATTATAAAGGGTTAAAATTGTCATTTAGTTAGAAAAAAGTGTAAAAATTACACATGTTTAAAACCGTGTATTTTTCCATATGGACATTTATTTTAGGCTGGGGGAAGACATAAAGTGAGGGGGAAAAACAAATGTTGTACAAAATAGGAAATTAAACCAATTTTGTTGTATATGAATTTATGATGCATTTTGCACATAATAAATCGGTACAAAACGGAAGTGTCGTCAACTGACCTGCTTGCATCCATTTCATTGGCTCCACAAATATAGATGAACATTCGGGTGGCTCATTCACGATATCCTTCGAATTGCTGCCTCTCTTCTTCCATTTAAAGCATTTTTGCCCTTTCCACGTCATGAGGAACTATATGATCCTGCGAAGCAACGATCCTTCGACACTTCTTGCACGATAGATCATTTGAGGGTTTTCTTTGGATCCACATCGGTGTGATTGGATACCTCCATCGTGGATTCCATCTCAGTGCTCATTTATACGTACGCGTTGGCTGTAAAAGATAAATGTGTAAGTGTTTACTTTCCGATTTTACCCTTAATTATGTGATTGCAGAAATGCATTTGTCCTTCTATTATTAAGGGTAGAATTGTCATTTACTTGATTAAAAAGTGTAATAATTACACTTTCTCTAAAACGGTGGCCTTTTTCGTCGGGGAACTTTATTTTAGGTGAAGAAAATATTATACAAAAATTTCGTACGATAATAGCATGAAAGATAAAATCTACACCTCCATCAAAGCAAGAGTCCAAGTTGACTTACGAGTATCATGACTTATTATTATTTTTTATTTAGTATAAGAAATGATGAGAAAGTTTAACCATATCACGGTGAATACTACAGAAACATTTAGAGTTAAAAACCAAAAGAATTCTACTCAGATTTGGATTTGGAAAGTACAAGTTTTGAATATCCAAACCAAAAGGTAAACTCGTTTTCAGCAGAACAAAGGTACTTTGACTAATCGAGTGGTCCAAAATCTAACCATGTATTTGGCTTTAACATTCAAGAAAACCATCACAGTCACGAAATCTTACAAAAATACACTATACTTGGAAAACTTGAACATTTTGTGCCAAATCTGCAATGCAATGTTTTTTCATAACGTCCAAGCCAAGTACAATGGTTACAATGTTCGAGTTCCAAGTATAATGCTTTTTTGGAATTCCAGAAATTACAATGATTTTTTTTTTGTGAAGCCACAGCCTTGATCATATACCCATTTCAGAATAGCATAATCTAGTCAACTCTAGCCATCAGTTAATTAGGTTGTTGGCGGGTTGAAGGCACTTGAACAAAAAACTCTCTTCTACTTACCTAGAAAAACCAAAATAGCAACCTAAAACGAAATTTGATTTCTCACACAACATCATCACAAGATTCCACAACTGAATGAAGTTTGATAATTTGCTCATTAACAGATAAAAGCAATGGAATTCACCAGAGACAAGCTTCTATTAACAAATCTAGGATTGACTCAACTTCATTCTCACATAAAAGCCTTACAATAAACCCTTTGGAAATTCTCATCTAAGTGCTGTGTTTTGGCAAAAGTAAGCTAGCTTATAAGCGGTACATGATGGATGGACCATAAGCTAGCTTATTGCAAACAATAGTTGGAAGCAGCGTTTTCAGGAGCTTTTTGTAGTTTTTTCCAATTATACCCTTCTTAATATTAATTATTCCCAATACCATTTTGGTGATTTACATACTAATAAGCTAGTTTTTAAGCAAACATAATTTATTCATAAGCTAGCTTATCAGCTACCACTAACTTATTAGTCAACAACTAGCTTATCAGCATATCAGCTTAGATTTGCCAAACACAGCCCAACCTCTTTCTTTCTCTATTTTATCATCATTACACGTTTTTCACATCAACAAAATAAAACACACTCTATTTGTAACAATTATAATACATCTTCGATTCTTCATCAAGGTATTATACGTATGATTACAAATTCGTGTTCGAATCATGACATAAACATATGACAACATGATTACAATATTAAGTCTAAAAACAATCGATTAATAATTTAATTAGTGCATCTAATCGAATTTTACGTCCCTCAATCAAACTCGGCTCCTCTTTTTCCGATTTTAGGGTTCTATTACGGTATCTACAATTCAAAAACCCTAATTCAACCAAAAAGTAAAAAAATATAACACATTATGAACACCAATTCAAGCAGAGAACACAATACTTGAATATGACAATTGTGTTGAAAAATAGTACGAAAATCCGTACCTTTGATCGAATTTAGGTCCTTTGTTTGCCGATTTTAGGGTTCTTCAATGGTTTAAAAATCGGATTTTAGGGTTCTTCCGGAGTTCGTGTTCAAAGGGCGAAGGTTTAGAATCTGAGTGACTGTGTTCCAAGCAAACGACGTCGTTTGGAGTTTTTTTTTTTTTTCTCATTTTAGTACTTTGTATCTAAGGTATGATTGCTAAGCGATACTTATAAGCTAGCTGGTAGAATAAGCTAGATTGTTGATTGATATAAGCTTACTAGTAGCTGAGATTAGTTTTGGTTGAGACAAATTGATTTTGGCAAAAACTAGCCTTATGAGTATGTAATTACCAAAGGGTATATTTGAACTTATAATTATATTATAAGGGTTATAATTGGAAAAGCTACAATAAGCTCCTCATAAGCTACTCAAAGTAGCGTTTCAAAAAGCTAGCTTATAAACTAGCTGATAAGCTAACTTCCTGGTACATGTTTGGATGGACTAGCTTATGCTTGCCAAACAAAGCCTAAGTGTGCAAAACCCAAATAATCTGAAATCTAAAACCGAGCCCGAACCGAAAATAAAAATGTTTGTGTAAAACTTGAATACCTTTAAATTGGAAAACATGAAACACCCAATTTTTTGGTGGATATTTTGATTCGGATTAGGTTTGATATTTGAACATCAAACTTATCCGAAAACCCAAAATAATATGAATATGTACTGTAAATATTATATCAATGTATTTTTTTTTATCTAATTATCTTTTGAAAATTGTAAATTATAGTTATCGAAATGTTTTTCTAAATTTTTACATTACTATCGATTTTAATCAGTCTATCAGTCAATTGAATTCACCATCAAAATCAATTGGATTTATAAATAACCTTTGCATCATAATAATCGTGAACCCAACCAACAGTCCAACATCAAGTCGAACCTGAAGCAATCTAAAACCTATAATTCTTCTATCTAAGACCACCTGACTGCCCGATGCACACCTCTACTATTGTCCTTTAATTTTTTTTGCTCCCCTCTATTTTTTAAAATATTTTTATAAGGTTTTCCTATTGTAGGTCAGATTAAAAGAAAAAACTCAAAAAAAAATGATAACCATTCTTGTAGCCCTCCATGTGGATTGTATGTACTTGTACATAAACATAATTTGTAATATGCAGTTGTACATAAAAAACAAAACACAACTTAATTTACATATGAATTGTATACACAAATATATATGATCCAGATAGAAACCTATGCGTATGTTGCTTAATTTTTCTTTTTTAAGATTTTCCTCTTAATCTTGCTCTTTCTATTTTATGTCTTTACAACATAATAACAAAGATTTAATATGGAAATTATATGTTCTTTATATTCTTTTTTTAAAGGGTGTTTGGGCCAAAACCCGATAATCCCCAGCAATTTGAGAGCTAAACATTGGTTAACTAATTTTAATAAATATTATTTCTTCTACATAGATCCATTTCCAAATCTTTTCTATTTATTTTTCTCTACAAACACAAAAGTAATATATCAAGAAAAATAAATAGAAAAAACTCCCCATTACCCCCTCAAGAATTGAGAAGCAAAATGGTTAAGGCAGCAAAGAAAATATTGAGTTTTGGTGTGATTTAAGAAGCAAATATGAAGCACAATTTATAGCAATAGCAAGTTTCATGAGAAATAAAGGTATGGGTTTAGTGTTGAACCTTCATTTTGATGTGGTGTTATTAGTATAATATGTTGTTGAAATATCTAGAACTTTAAGTAGATGGAGATAGAGGCCAAAAGGTCATGAAACTGATAACTCATTTGTATGTTCATATTGTTGTTAGAAAAGGGGTAGAATCAAGGAATTTAATGTGTGGTTGTCGTCGCATGGTTTGCTTTATCGAACTATACAAGAAGAAATGGGACCTCAGAAAGACAAGTATGATGCATGTCATGAAAAGTTTAAGATAAGTGTAACGTATATGTCTTGAAAGAAACTGGGGGTGTTACAATTACCATTGATTTTTGTGCAATGTTCATTGGCCAGCGGTATCCAGGTTATCAGTAGACCCAGCCTCCTAAAAGGTTAACGGTTCAATCCTCATTGTAGGTTAGATGTATGCGTAAATATTTATTGTATATGAATATTATATAGTTTAAAATATTATGTGATATTATATCTTTGTTACAATTGGTTTGAATTGGGAATATTGATGTAGATGGAGTTTGAAAATGTTCGATACATGCTTGATACATAGTCGATAATGCTCAATACCTAAACAACTCTTGTCTAATCCCTACTGGGCAAAGCAACTCTCGAAAACCCAATAGAACCACGGAACCAAGAAACGGATGTAAAACTTGATATTTTTTAAGGGGTGATAGTAACATGTTTTCCATTTAAGATGTCACATGAAGTATACAACCTCAAAATTCCCTTGTGTTGTGTTCCCAAAACTTATTTTATAAAAGAAAGGAAAAGAAATTGGGGGAAACGAAGGAAAGTAAAAATATCCGTGTTCTCGAAACATTTTTATAAGAGAAAGAAAAGGAAACGGGAGAAAAATAATGTTAAATTTCCTTCCAAAACTTTCCTCCCAAATGTGGGAGGAAAGAGAAGGAAAGGAAATGAAATGAAATTCAAACCATGGTTCCTCTCATTGATTTTCCGGACGAGGCCTTATCAACAAAAAGAGATTTTTTTTGTCTTTCTATCATGGTTCTTTCTAGTGATTTTTCGTATGTGACCCTATCAACAAAAAGAAAAGCCTTGAAATCCAACAAAAAACCAAAAATCTCTTGAATCAATAAGAAAACGAAAAATCTTCTCAAAATTGCCAAAAGAAACGTAATAATCCCTTGAAATTAACCAAAATTACCTTAAAAACAATATAAAGGCGTTCCACTTGAAAAAATCTTAGAATTCATCACTCCGGATAGAAAATAATGTAATAAATTTAGATGGAAAAACAAGTAAAAATCCAAACATGTGATTAGGGTGCTCAAAAAAAATAAAAAACTAAATTCTGATATTTATCAGTTTACAAAAACAAACAGTCTTATTGATTCAGATTTCACGTTTCAGACTTTAACGCCACTCTTATAAAATAGAAGTAAAATAAGACTTTGGACTTCAGCACCTTTTAAAAAGCAAACATCATTTAAGCTGAATGTTTTAATCCGAAACAGAAGACAAAAATAATAAATTTTACAGAGTGGATTCAATTTTAAATTATAGGACCTGAACCACATGTTATATATATGTGTGTGTATATAGACATATACGTAGATATATGTAAATATAATATAATAAAGGGCAAATTGTCGAAAAAAGTAACATAAATGTCCAAAAAATTCAATCAGATGAACGTACATTTTATTTTGCCAAGAAAGGACTATGTATTTGATTTAGTCAAAAAAAGGGAATGTGACCTCATTAACTTGATGGTTGCTTAGTCAGCAGGTAACCTGTTGACGTGTCTATCCAAATGGCAGTCCAGTCAGCACCATCACACCTTTGACCGCCACCTACTACCACCACCACCCACCGCCACCGACTGCCACCGCCCATCCCACCTCTTTCTTAGAATTCAACATCTAAATGCCTATAGATGAGGTAGGCGAGGCGAGCGCCACCACTGCCACCACCACCGCCACCCACTCCCCGCCACCCACCGCCACCACCACTAACTGATTTTGCCGAAAAATGTAACATAAATATCTAAAAAAATCCAATCAGGGGAATGCACATATTATGCCGAGAAAGGACTATACATTTGATTTTGTCAAAAAAATGGGGGAAGAGTAACCGGTTTCCGGTTACTCTTTCCCTTTTTTGATAAAATCAAATGTATAGTTATTTCTCGGAAAAAAAATGTATGTTCTCCTAATTGGATTTTTTGGACATTTATGTTACTTTTTTTTGGCAATTTGCGCTATAATAAATTATATTGTATTGTATTTAATACAAAGTATTTTTCTACCAACCTAAAAGAGTAAAATTCTTTCATGTGGACGACTAAATATGTTGGTATGAATTTTTGAAAGAGTCAAGTAGTCAACATCTAGAAAAAAATGTTTTGAGACAATTAAAGTTAGGAACGGTTTATTAAATGTTTAGTAAGTAAGCGTTTAAGGGATCACTTACCTTACTTTGTAAGTAAAGCAACGACTGAAAATCCAAGAGTATACACAGTTACCAACAATCCATTTTGATGACTGAAAATGTTACCAAATGATGTATGTGAAGGTGGTGGCTCTTGTTAGTAAGCACTTACGCAATAAGCTTATGGTAAACGACCCCTTATTATATTATTCTAAATGTTTTATTGGTATTCGTTTTTACATTTCGAAAAACATTTCGTTATAGATTCGGATAAGTGTGAACCGAGTTGTGGGTAACTCGTCTTATTTTGGTTTGGTTCAGATATTTTTCTTATCAATTAAACTAGACCGTAAACATTCCTGTATGTGATTCACTATCAACACATCTTTTTTATATCCATCGAGGTAACAAAAAATAGACATTAAAGTTAAATAAATAAAGGTATGATGTCATCCTTGTTTTCAATATGTATTATTCATGTGAATAGACCAAAACGAACTCGATTGGATTTTTTGTATTCTTATAGAATTATTGAAAAAAATTATAATTAATCAACATCTTATATTAATTAATTAATATATTATAAAAAAAAAACATCTTATATTAATTAATCACGTCGTTATATTAATTTCTTTTTTGATATAATTAAATTAGTTAACGTAAGAAAATTTGATACTCTCAAGCAACCAACAAGAAACCTTGGCTTGCACGGATTGTATGACTAAAACATACCTTTTATGATATTGATATTGATATTAAAATGTAATAAAATTAGTTTTAGGTTTTATTTATGTAACGATACTGGGTTTTTTAATTAGTGTAGCAAACTTAAAAAAAAATTATTATGTATTTATTTTGATAGTAAAGGCAGAATTTGTAATGATTTAGGGAAGAGAGGGAAGAGAGAGGATCGGGTTCAACGGGTTTGAAAACCCGCCACCATACTCGATGGCTGCTACCCGCAGACCTCGTACCCCCCAAGCTTTGGAACCGGCCCTTGAATACGTCCATGCTACACATCGTCTTATGTTATAGTTCTTGCTTATGAAAATCAATCAGCATCATGTACCTTGAAAATTTGATTATTATGTAAAGATAAAACTGGTAGAAAATAAGAATGATTAAACATTTCTTAAGTTAACAATGTTTCCCTGGTTTGCAATATTTCAAAGAATCAAGAGTGGACTCGACATGAGTGGTCCTATTCATATCATAACATGTTAATCTTGATTTTTGAACAGAGTCTTGAAAACTTTGAGACCCATTTTTACTTGCTCTTGTGGCCAGATATCTACTTTATTTATATCTACTTTGTTTCAAAATCAAAAGTGGCTATATAGTTTAGAATTATGCCAATCAAAACAAAAATGACTTTTTTGACTTTTTTTCTCACTTTGTAATTTCAAACATGTTTGATGTTTTAATTTGTAAATTTCTTTATATGAGATGAAGTTTTATATTTTATGGTGTTTATTATTAAATTCGGACAATCTATATTTTATTAGATGTGTAACAAGTCTCTAGAAATTGGGACAAGTCTGATCCCGTTGCCAATAAAATATAGATATATAATCTATAGAGTTTATATTAAAACCTTAAAAAACAAAGTATAGAAGACAAATATATGCATAAATAAATATTAATAGTGTATACTTGGGATACAATAACATTTAAAATTTTATCCTAAAACAATAATTAATGATTAACGTAATTTTGCATTAAAAAAGCTTTAAGATTTATGTTTGAACAAAATACAAATTCTAAGTTATCTTATGATTTGAAAACTCAGTAAAAAGATTTGAAAAAAATATCTCAATATGGGTATTATATTAGAGGTTATAAACTTCCATACTCTTGGTATAATTTGTTTCATTCAACAAAAAGAGAATAGTTTTGCAAAATATATAAAATGGACAATTTGGAATATACGAGGGAACTAGAGGCTAGAGCATCAATGAAGCAAGTGAGATAAATGAGACTGGAATGCGGTAAGTTGGATGAGAGAAACATGAAGTGAAAATTGATCATATTGTTTTAGGTTTTGAAATAGTCATTACACCTAATTCGGTATCGAGAAGTGTCTAGATTATTTTAATATTAATACATAAAATTTGATTAATGATATAAAAATATTACTGGGTTGGACGGACCTATTTAGATACTTTTTTGTATTGCATGTCCGACAATTAAATTTTACAAGTTAATTTGAGTCTGCCTATTTTTTGAAAATGGTTATCCAAAACCATATTTTTATCGTGACGTACTGTTCGTAAATAGTTCTACTGAATTCATTCAACATTGTTCTTTCTCAAGAACCTATGAGAGCCGTACATGGTTACATTGGTGTGGATAATAAGAACTCTTTGTGAGTCAACATTGAAAATGATAGATTCTAAAGTATGACAACTAAATTTGTTTGTTTATGTGTTTGATTGGCCATGGCTATCAAGAATCTTGAAACAAGCATGATGCATTTGACAATGAGTTGAAAGGGAGTTGATTGTTGTGTGGTGTGTACATACACACTTAACTATGATACTAGATGACTTTGAATCAAAAAGATTCATGAAATGTAAATACGTAAGCAACCCATGAAAACGAAATAGATTCCATTATTTTTTCTGCTGGTTTTTATATTATATTTATTAAAAGTGGACAAATAGTGTGAATATTTGACAAATTTAGTAATAGGTGAAATTAAATTCAGAGTAAAATACAAATTTGGTCCCTGTGGTTTAGCAAAAGTCTTACTTTTGGTCCCTACAGTTTAAAAAATACACATTAGCCACTGCAATATGCGTTTTGGTCCAATTTTGGTCCCTCTGACTAACAGTCGTTAAATAAAGCCGTTAGTTTATGGTCGGTTTGATTTTTTTTCCATTTTTTTCTTGTTTTTACCTTAAGAATAACCACAAGGACCAAAAGTGTAATTTATTTTATATATTTATACATATATACAAACACCTCCTCTTTCTTCTTCACCTATCACCACCACCACCATCCACCCACCACCACCACCACCACCCATCCACCACCTCCTCCTTCACCCACATCTTCATCATTCTCCACCACCACCACTGCTGCCACCACCACCACAGCCACCACTTTCTTCTTCTTCACCCAGATCTTCATCACCCACTACCACAACCACCACCTCCTTCTTCTTCACCCAGATCTTCATCACCCACTACCACAGCCGCCACCACCTCCACCACCCACCTTCATCATCACCCACCTCCACCTGCTGCCTACCTCCACCTGCCGCCAACCTCCATCGCCCACCTCCACCGTCGTCTACCTGCAAACGATGCCGTTTACACCGTGAGCCACTATCGAGACCACCACTCACCTCTGATTCGTCCCCCTACAAATGTCCCCCTCCACTACCACTCACCTCCAGATTTGAAACTCAGATCTGAAACTCATATTCGAAGCTTCGATCAGAAACTCAGATTTGAAGCTCAGATCCGGAACTCAAATTCGAAACTCAGATCGAAAACTTAAATGGTGGCCGGAGAGAGGTGGTCTACGAGAGGTGGTCGGAGAGGCTATCGGCGAGAGGGCTATCGATGAGAGGTGGTCGACAAGCGATGGCGGCTGTGGTGGTGGTGGTGGGTGAAGAAGAAGAAGGAGGTGGTGGTGGTGGGTAGGTGGATGTGTGGTTGTGGTAGTGGGTGGATTGGTGGTTGTGGTGGTGGAGGATGGGTGGTGGTGGTGGATTGGTGATGGTGGTGGGTGAAGAATAAGAAGAAGAAGGAGGTGTGTGTATATATGTATAAATATATAGAATAAATTACACTTTTGGTCCTTGTGGTTATTCCTAAGGTAAAAACAAGAAGAAAATGGAAAAAATTCAAACTGACTCTAAACTAACGGCTTTATTTAACGACCGTTAGTCAGAGGGACCAAAATTGGACGAAAACGCATATTGCAGTGGCTAATGTGTATTTTTTTAATTGTAGGGACCAAAAGTGATACTTTTGCTAAACCACAGGGACCAAATTTGTATTTTACTCTTAAATTCACGGTAAAAACGGGTTTACTTTAATTGTAGATTAACATAGCATGTGCTAAAAATCCGACCAACACAATCTATCCTAATGTGAAATGATTCACACTTGAAGAAACCTATAATCAAATTAAAAAATCTTCAAACTATGTGTATTGGGTTGATAGTTATGATTATTTGAACTCAACCCAACCTAATGAACTCGATATTCTTTTATTTCTTGAATTTACTTGGGGACTAATATGTAAAAATTGAGAAGTAGTTGAATACTTGAATGTGATATGTTTAAGATTTAAAAAAAGAATAAATTACATTTTTGGTCCATGTGGTTGCCACCTATTATCAAGTTTGGTCTCTCTCTTTCAAACTAATTACAACTTTGATCATTATGGTTGCTATTTTCTTTCACTTTTGGTTTCTCTGACCAACTCTAGTTAAAAACTTAGGGGGTGCTTGGTTGGGGGTATTACAGGATAAGGAATGGGAATGATAATGAAAACTGCTGGTTAGTCTGATATTATATAATGGAATGATTCCTGCAGATTCATTAATTTCCATTCCTGACCAAATTGGGGGGAATGAAAAATTTTCTTTCTACCTAGTTCTTTTTTCCATATGTCATTCCATCTTTTGATGTTAAATGGAACATCTATTGTATTTTTAAAGTGAAGAAAAATAGTTTTTTAATATGAAACAATTTCTCATTGATTATAGGGTTAACCAAGCAACATCAATACAATGCTCATTCCCATTCTCATTCTCCTGCATTCCCATTTTCATTCTCATTCCCTAAAATGAACCAAGCACCCTGTTAGTTAATGGGTATTTTGATAGTTTTAACTTTTCTTTGTCTTTTTCATTTTTTGTTTGATTAGATTATATAGTTAATTACATTTATAGTCCATACGGTTTGTCTTTATTTCCTACTTTATTCATTTTTCATTTTATACCTTTATTACATTAAATTCATTAATGATAATTCTAACTAACAATATTTTCAAAATATGTATTTAGTTCTTACATTATGCCATTAAAAAATCTTGGGGATAACTTTAAAATAAGTTAAGTATTTTTATTTTTAAATTTTCATGCAACTTATCTAATGTATATCTCCAAATCTATCTACACAAATCCAAAAAACCTTTCTATTTTAAGTTGTCTTAAAATTTTATCTTCTTTCCCTATTTTTGTAATAACAACATTGAAGTTTATCTATGTTAGATGTCAAGCATTTCCAATTCCAAATTCTTACACACAATTCAAATCTCTTAAAATATTACCTTAAACCAAACGAGTCCTTATTGCTTTGTTTGATCTAAAATACAAGCTTATGAAGACATGAACCAGGCATACTTTACCATGTAAATCATTCTTTTACGATCTAACGATTCATGAAAATAAATAAAATGATGAATATTTGTAGGTGTTAGTTGGTTATTTATTTTTCTTTATGATAAATTTTAAGTTTATAGTTTGAAATAAATAAATAAATAATAATTATACTATAAAGGGTTTTTATGTCATACACATATAATAAAACTATCTAGTTTAAATATAATATCTAAAAACTATACGTTTTTTTATTAATACACACAGATTAATTTCAATTTTTTCTTTACATACATAAAAGAAAACAATAAATTTCTTAAGTACAACTTAAAACAGAAAACCTTTTTAAAAAAAATTAATATAGATGAATTTGTAAAAATTTATATCAAATAAGTTGTATAAAATTTAAAAAGTATTTAGTATGTAACTTCTTATAAAAATACGGACAAGATCTTTTAGTGATGTAACTTACAAAAATGAAATACTTATTTTGAATGTATTGAATTAAAATTATAATTAACTAATTAATATAATAAGAATATAAAATGAAAATGAAAAAGAGATTGGAAAAGGAAAAAAAGGTATTTAGTAAAATACTTTCAGTTTTACTATACGTTTTTTTATTAATACACACAGATTAATTTCAATTTTCTTTTTACATACGTAAAAGAAAACAATAAATTTCTTAAATACAACTTAAAACAGAAAACCTTTTTTCTAAATTAATATAAATGAATTTGTAAAAATTTATGTCAAATAAGTTGCATAAAATTTAAAAAGTATTTAGTATGTAACTTCTTATAAAAATACCGACAAAATCTTTTAGTGATGTAATTTACAAAAATGAAATACTTATTTTGAATGTATTGAATTAAAATTATAATTAACTAATTAATATAATAAGTAATAAAATGAAAATGAAAAGAAATAGGAAAAGGGAAAAAAAAACAAATCACAAGGACTATAACTATAATTTACTATATAATCTAATAAAACAGAATATGAAAAAAGACAAATAAAGGTGAATTGACCAAAATACCCTTAAGCTAACCAAGTTTTTCAACTAAACTTGATGAGACGGATTAAAATTGAAACAAAACGGCATCCACGATAACCAAAATTGTAACTATTTTGAAAGATTGACCAAATTTGATAACGGGTGTCCGCCATAAGAACTAAAAAAGTAATTTACTCTTCAAAAAATATGGATAAGGTAACAAATGGTCGATAATGAAAAGGGAACTATGAATACAGAAAACAACATATTCAAGGTTACAAGACTATTAATTTTGATGTATCAAAATACCAACTCGATGAACCTGTATGGTTTGGGTTGGGTTGCGTGGGATTTTGAATTGAGATTTTTCACCGAACACATTGGGTTGTTTAAATGTCTTTAACTCGATCACCCAACCCATGAGCACCCTACTAGGAGAAATCAGATCGAGTTGAAATGTTAACAAATTTTTCAATTTTTTGTATTTTAAAATGATTAAAAGAGTTCATTCTTTCTTTGAGTCATTTGACTTTTACTTTGTAATTTTAATTAAAAAGGTGGACAACGTTCTTCTTTCAGCTGCGACTCATAAGTGTTTTGATGTTGTCATCATTACAACTTTTTGGGTATTATGTAACTTCCATAATGCCCAAATATTTGGGATGGTGAAACCTAAAAAATCATGTATTTTTTATGATATAGTTGATAGATCATATTTTTGGATTTGCAATAAGAGGACAAATTGTAAGTTGAATTAGGGGGTTTGGCTGCAAAATCTTGCCTTTACTTTTAATATGTGACTCTTGCTAATTTCTTGCTAGTCGTTTTTTAAATCAACATGTCGTTCCAAAAAATATCTACTAAAAAACAAAATAAAAATAGAGTAAACTAATTAAATACCATCAACATAAAAAAGATTAATTTAAATATATGTTTGTAGATAATCCATCAATAATATATATAAATTACTGATGAATTATTGAATAATTCAAAAATATTATCAAGTGAATAAAATCTTTAACCTTTAACGACGAGAAAATACCAACTGAATAGCTACGCATCTCTATTTGTAGTAATACATGTTTGTAAAAGGTTAAAGGTGTGAGAGTTTTGTAGTATTACTACAAAATTGTAGCAATACATCTTTTTTACTATATTGTATTATTACAAAATTGACTACAAATAGAGAGGACACATCTTTTTTTAGTAATACCAATCACATGTAACAATACATGTGAGAGGACCAAATTGGTGTGCAGAATACATGTCCTACGACTTAGGTCACATCAAAGGTTGTTTGTGTCTCTGATTTGGTATCACATATAAAAGACTATAGTATCATATCAAAAACACTTTTACAAATGCGATACTATATACTTGGCCTGCAGCCTAGGTAATACCAAAAATCATTTGTATCTCTGATTTAGTATCACATGTCATATGTCATTGAATATAGTACCACATGTGATTAACTATATTAAAAGGTGTTCTCATGTTCTCATAAAAAAAAAGGTGTTCTCATGTTCTCATAAAAGAAGACATTCTAGTTTGAACTATTTCCTATATATGTGTGTGTATATAGGGTCCAGTTTTTGGAGTATATGAATGTTTGTGGTTTTCTTAGCTATCAATTAAAGATAATTGATCCCTTTTTTTCGTTATTAGATCAAATAATGAATTTATATGAAAACTCAAAAGTGCTCTTATATTCTCACCGAAAAGATTGTTCTCACACAATTTCATATCTCTCTCTATGTGTGTAGTCATGTTCAAACAAAAACAATAACTAAATAAAAGGAGAGTCGAATCACATGTGATTCTACATTAAACTGGTATTTGATTTTAATAAAAAAAATCATACGTGTTTGTTCATTCTCTTGCTCTCTTATTTTAACCTAGATCTTTGGTTAATCCTCCCTATATATAATAAAACCAAATACATCAAGATGTTGTATTGATGAAGCAATCAATCGAAAAGTAAATGTATATACCTATTTCATAAAAGTGGAATATTCACATTCACAAATTTAAAAAAGAAAGCTACTGAATTTCATTTTCTAAAACATATATATCAATGATATCTTTATCATATATACCAGGAAAAACTTCATATTTTTTTTTGAATTTATTAGCGTAAGAGAAACTAGCAAGAAACTAGCTCATCAACAACGAAGACATGTGAGAAGGGTTACAACTCCAGTCAAATCAATTAAACTTACGACCACCAGTGTTCCAAAAATTGCACCAAAAAAAACTGCAGATTGTATCCAATTCGCCATTCCAGAAATGTTATACGCCTTGTTGTTAAAAAGCATGTCGTTTCTACCTTTCCACATATCCCAAACGTAAGCCTGGCCTATAGCTTCATATTGATATGAGTAACCAAGTTTCCATTTATTAGTTGAACTATTATTTTATTGCACATGCAACTTATTTTCATAATTTCATGGCAAAAAATGTTATCTTAATTGTTGCAATTGCAAGTTGTAACCCCTAATGTCAATACCAAATTAATAAACCAGAAGAAAAATGTTCTTCAATCATTTTATATATCAAATCATCAATCCTTTTTAAATTTGAAAAATCTGTTAAAATTTATCTGTCAACGATCAATCTTTAAAAAAGTAATTGGATGGAAACAACCAAATGAATCAATTATTATTATTATCAGATATAGATAGGAATTTATTGAAATCAATAACTCTTAACTAGTATGAGTTAAATAATGACGCTACATAAATTGTGGTATTTGTTGACTTTATATATGTTTAGCAATTGAAAGATAAGAAAGATAATAAGCATGTAAATGCTTCATGAAAGAGACATGGGGGCTTAACCAATGGCTTATTATGATCAAGAAACAGCCACGTCAGATTTAATTAAGGGTGATGAGTTTGGTCAAAGGTGCCCAAATACCTTTAGCATTATAGCGTGTATGAAAAAAATAAACACTCGTAACATTCCACATATAAAACAACATTATATAAATACCGTATTTTTATACGTATTGTGGATTTGTATATGTATTTATTTGTGTACATGTGTAGAGGTTCAATCAAGAAATATACTACTTTATAAAAAACTAAAAATACATGAACACCTGAAATAGACAACCATCACATGTAATAATGTATGAGAACGAAACAAGTGAAAATGAATTCGAATGATTCATTGATCGGAATGACGGAACCGACCAGTGACCAATTTATCTATTCGGGAAAGCTATGAATTAATGATAGAACTGAAATAGAAATTGAAAGAGTACACTGTTCTACAAACTTGGCCCAGGACCTAACTAGGTCATGGCCAAGGTCGCATGTATCCATCATGTTATATCATTGATATATATATATATAGGGGTGGGTTCAAATGTGAACCACTTTTTGGTTGTGAACGTGAGGACAACCGAGAGCGCGACACGTGGCGGATGACTAGGCGCCACGTCAGATCCACGACGGATGACTAGGCGCGATTCATGGGAGGACATTGAATTAAAGAGGGGGACCACACTCAAGTCGCCACGTGTCGCGCTCTCGGTTGTCCTCACGTTCACAACCAAAAAGTGGTTCACATTTGAACTTTTCTATATATATATATATATATATCACATGTGATGGTTGCCTATTTAAGGTGCTCTATGCTCTTGTAAAGTAGTAGCCGGTGAACCTTTTTTTATATAAGATGGTTAAAAGAAAAAAGAAGCACCTTCCCTATTTTTTAATTGAAAATAAGTGAAATAAAACAAAAAATTGAAGTCAAACAAATTATAGAAAAAATCATTTTGCTTTCTTTTATATATTTTGACATTCATATTGTTTATATATTTTGTGGTGTTTTCGTATTTATATATTTTTTTTTGTTTATGTCTCGTTTGAATTCTTATCACATAAATATGTACATCTGATAGACTGATTTTACATGATTGAAAATAGAATTGAGTCACGAATGTTTGTGTTTATCATGGGAGCCGTATTTTGAGCTTTTGACAAATTATTGATCGTTCATAAAGTGATACATATCGAATAAGATTTCAACACATTGATTACCATAAACGTGTCTCAATAATCGAAACAAACCAAATTCACAAGACAAAAACATAACCATAAGACCCGAATTTGGAAATAGTAGATCATCGTTAATTAATGCGCCCCAACAATCACAATACGGCGATTTTTGGATTATTTGAAATTCTGAATTGATATATTTGTGAAAAGTAATGTTGTACATCTGTGTTATCTGGTTGAACAAAACACCCCAAAAAACTAAGCTAAACCAGTTCATTTTTTTTACAACGGATTTACTTTAAAACGAGATAGTTAGCCGCAAAATATTATCATATATAAAAAAAAGGTAAAAGTGTTATTTCAAGTTTGAAAAAAGAACTAACTATATGCCGTCTATCAAAAAGTACTTATTGCTAAAGAATTGAACATAGTATATTATACGTGGGGCTGGAAATTTCCGACACGACCCACCAACCCGACACGACACGACACGAAAATAAAAGGGTTTGGGTTAGGGTTTTTGACACGCCAACCCGTCAACCCGCTAACCCGCCAACCCACCAAATTTCAAGGGTTGACCGGTGGGGTTGGTGGGTTGACCCGCGAACCTGTTTATATTTAAATTAATTATTATATATATATATATATATTATTATATAATAAAAATTAGAAAAACTAAAAAAAATCAAATCCACTCTTTATATTTGTATTTTGAACAAATTCTAAAAAACCCTAAGTTTATTTGTATTTTGAACTTTAAACTTGCTTTATTTGAACTTGAAACTTGATTGTATTTGGTTGCTTTTGAACTTGATTATATTTGGTTGCTTTTGAACTTAATTGTATTGGGACTTTGTTTTTATTTGAAATGTATGAAGTATGAATTTTGACCTGTCAACCCGTTTATGACCCACCAACCCGTTTATGACCCGTCAACCCATTTATGACCCGCCAACCCGCCATTGATCCGCCAACCCACCAACCCGTGACACGACCCACGACACGACCCTTTACGGGTAAGGGTTGAGGAACTCGACACGATTAGCTAAATGGGTGGGGTCAGGGTTGAGGTTTTTGACCCTCCAACCCGCCAACCCGCCAACCCACCAACCCACCAACCCACCAACCCGCGAATTGCCACCCCTAATTATACGTACTATAGTTTTCATTTAGTTTTCTATTTTAACCAAACCAATTTTTGTCTATTCCTAATATTATTATATTCTTTATATTATACTAGTCCAATACCCGCGCGATGCGGCGGGTGTAAAAGTTAGTGTAGATCAATAACATATAAATTAGCAACTTAAAAGGGCTGTAAGCAACTAAGCAATATAGATCGCCCCTGAAAATTGAAATAAAATTATTACCTTTATATAATAGTATATATAATATAATTGCATAAAAAATATTCAATATTGGGCTCATTTCGAAGGTATTGACGTGATGATTATGATGGTATAATTTGTAAAAAAAGAAAAAAAATGCAACTTTAATATATTTTAGTTCATATTATATGATTATTTAGATTATATGATAAGAGTTTAAAATAGAAAGTGAAAAAGTGAAGGACTAAAATAAGATTTAATAACTAACTATAAGGGTATAAAATGTAAATGTGTAAAATCAGTTTTGTTGAACAAAATAACTAACTTTTTGAGTTATTATCTTTATATAATAGTATAGATACTATATACAATCAGCAGGAACTCCGACCCACAAACAACGCCCGACCCGAACCGAACCACCCGACCCGTGACCCGACCCATACCCACCTTTCTCTCTCACACTATATGACCCAAACCCGTTTTTGACCCGGCTGTGACCCGCGCGTCCTCCAGCCGGGTTATTCCTATGTTTAATTTCAAATTTACATTTTGGCCCCTGAACTTTCCAATATTTCATTTTACGTTTTAGTCATATATGATGTATCGGCTAAAATATGTTAAAAAAATACGTTTTAGTATTAACAAATTACGCCATTATATTCGTATCGTCGATACGATCGAAATGAGTCTAATATTGAATATTTTTTGATGTAGTTAACCTTACATATTGGGCCTCTAAACTTATAACTTATAACATTTATTCACTTTATACCTTTTACTTTTCAATATTTCATTTTAGGTTTAATTTCAATATTACTTTTTGGCCCCTGAACTTTTCAATATTTCATTTTACGTTTTACTTATATATGGTGTATCGGCTAAAATATGTTAAAAAAATACGTTTTAGTTTTAACAAATTACGCCATTATATTCGTATCGTCGATACGATCGAAATGAGCCTAATATTGAATATCTTTTGATGTAGTTAACCTTACATATTCGACCTCTAAACGTATAACTTATAATGTTTATTCACTTTATACCTTTTACTTTTCAATTACGTTTTAATCGTATATCGTGTATTGGCTAAAAGACGTTTAAAGAATACGTTTTAATTTTAACAAATTACGCTGTTATATTCGTATCCTCGATACGATCGAAATGAGCCTAATATTGAATATTTTTGACATAGTTATTTTATTAATTTATTCACTTTATACCTTTTACATTTCTATATTTTATTTTACGTTTTACTCATATATCGTATATTGGTTGAAACATGTTAAAAAACACGTTCTAATTTTAACAAATTACGCCGTTATATTCGTACACTTCGTACGCTCGAAATGAGCCTAATATTGAATATTTTTTGATGTAATTATTTTATTATATACTATATAGATTATATGAAGCCAAAACATTGTTTATGAATGACAACTACCGACATCTGGAGAAATTACGTTTTAGCTCCAAAACACTGTTCATGAACATATTTATTCACTTTGTACCTTTTAGTTTTCTATATTTCATTTTACGTTTTACTCATATATCGTAGATTTGTTGGAACATGTTAAAAAAATACGTTTTAACTTTACCAAATTACGCATTATAATCGATTTGTAGAAACTACATTTTAACTCTTAAACTTATAATATTTATTCATTTTATACTTTTAGTTTTCTATATTTTATTTTATGTTTTAATCATATATCGTATATTGATTGGAACATGTTGAAAAAACATGTTCTAATATTAACAAATTACACTGTGTATTGGCATAAAAACGTTAAAAAAAAACGTTTTAATTTTAACAAATTACGTCATTATGTTCGTATCGTCGATACGATTGAAATGAGCTTAATATTGAATATTTTTTGATGTAGCTATTTTATTATATACTATATATAAGCTCCAACCGACCCAAATATTATATCCATTTTCAAATTCACATATTAGTGCCCTAAACTTATAATATTTATTCACTTTGTACCTTACTTTTCTATATTTCATTTTACGTTTTACTCATATATCGTATATTGGTTGGAACATGTTAAAAAAAATACGTTTTAGTTTTAACAAATTACGCCATGATAATCGTATCGTCGATACGATCTAAAATATGTTAAAAAAACACGTTTTAATGTTAACAAACTGCGCCATTATAATCGTATCGTCGATAAGATCGAAATGAGTCTGATATTGAATATTTTTTCCATGTATTTATTTTATTATATACGATATATATACGCTCCAACCGACCAGAATCCTATATTCACCTTTAAACTTACATGTCAGCCCCCTAAACTTATTATATTTACTCACTTTATATCTTTTAGTTTTTTATATTTCATTTTACGTTTTAGTCATATATAGTATACTGACTGAAATATGATATAATGTCGATAGCTATTGTTCATAAACCCGGTGCGAAGCCCGGGCTTATCAACTAGTTATATACATACTGTACGTTAGTTGTATATCTATCCAGCAGAACAAGATGCAAAAATTTATTTTACACCGAAAACAAAGGCTTTGTTTGGCAAGCATAAGCTAGCTTATAAGCTAGCTGATAAGCTAGCTTATAAGCTAGTCCATCCAAACATGTACCAGGAAGCTAGCTTATCAGCTAGCTTATAAGCTAGCTTTTTGAAACGCTACTTTGAGTAGCTTATGAGGAGCTTATTGTAGCTTTTTCCAATTATACCCTTATTAATATTAATTATTAAATTCAAATATACCCTTTTTGGTCATTTTACATAATCATAAGCTAGTTTTTGCCAAACATAATTTGTTCAACAGCTAGCTTATCAGCTACTAGCAAGCTTATCAATCAACAGCTAGCTTATCAGCTATCCGCTAGCTTATCAGCTACCAGCTAGCTTATAAGCTACGCTTGCCAAACATAGCCAAAATGTTTTTACAACGTTATCCTAGTTAAAATTAATAATATGAATTCTATAAACTATTTTATCGTATCATTATGTTCAACGCGTATCATGTATTTGAAATTATTTATCAGTTAGTTTTATATAGTTCAAAAATTAAAGTATAAAATAAGAAACAACTCACATAGAGAAGGCCATCCGCGGCCAGGCCCGAAAGGAGACCGGTATCGGTGGGGAACACCAAAAAGGATGGATCGGTACCAAAAGTCAAGCAAGAACACCGATACCCTCTTATCGGTTGAAAATCCACCCCACCCCACCCCACCCTCTCTCTCTCCTTTCTCTCTATCTCTCTCTTGTTTCTCTCTCTTCTTTTATTTTTTTTATTTGATAATTAATTAATTAGATTGGTATGAAATTGGTATGGTGTGTATGAATTGGTATGGTGTTGGTAAGGTAGTGGAAAGCTGATGTGGCGTTGAGGTAGCAGCTGCTAAAGGTGGTACCAATAAGGATGAGTAAATTTATATCTATCTATCTATCTATATATAATAAACTGGACTGCCACGTGTCGTCGTCTGGTGAGTCGGTTACAGGATTTTCCCGCCTAAACATGTATATGGACACCTTTTACACTTTCGGTTCATGTAGCTTATCTGATGGACAATGTCTCCTTCTATTTATTCCCTACTTTTTAGCTATTTATTTTAAGTTTAATATTATATTTTTACTTAATATTCATATAATTAGTTATTTATATAGATTTAATCCCTTAATTTTTTTTACACTCTTATCATATGTCATAAATAATCGTATATTATAAACTAAATGTATTAAAATTACGTTTCTTTTTTTTATAATTTATATCACTATAATCGCCACATCAATACCTTCGAAATAAGTTTAATATTGAATACTTTTTATTTAATCTTATTGTTAAATATTAAGAATATATAAAAAGTAATTTAAGAAGCTTTACGCCGCATTGCTGCACGGTATAGCCTAGTTGTATTACAATTAATAAAGCAGTAAGACACCATTTAGGATAATATTTATCAAAAATAACAATAAGCAACTAAACATTAATATTAGATCATCAACTCAAACTTTGCCTATAAAAACCCCATCCATGCATGCCATAAATAAGCCCACCAATATTCTTTCATACCACAAATCAAACATGACCACCATGCACCAAAAAGGTTGCACCTTAGCCAAGACCATGGTCACACTCACACTACTACTAGCCATGGTCTATCGAGCCACTTCACGAACCCTCGACGACCGAGCCATGCTCGCTCGCTACCAGCAATGGATGGGTGAGCACGATCGTGTTTACACAAACGACGAAGAACAACAACTCCGGTTCCAGGTATTCAAGGACAACGTGGCGCTTATAGACGCACATAACAAAAACCCTGATAAAAAATTTACGCTTGCGGTCAATAAGTTTGCCGATTTGACCAACGACGAGATTCGCGCTTCCCGTAACGGTTACAAGGGAGCACCTCCCCGTGTAATCTCGGGATCATTCCGGTATGCTAACGTAAGCGTTGTTGCAGACGAGATCGATTGGAGGAAAAAAGGTGCGGTAACGCCCGTTAAGGATCAAGGCGATTGCGGTAAGGTTTTTCTTTTAATTTTCATGCTCTAGATTCCAGTATGAACGGAAACACTCCCTCTACTCTTTATAACATTATGTAATATTTGCATAGCTTGATCACTAAATCTTGCTTTCCAAACGGGATTTACTCAGCACATCTGGTTTACAGTTTACACTGTGGATTCCACTTATGAACAGAAACAGTCGCTCTACTCTTTATAACATATTGCCATATTTGCATGCATCAATCATTACCCACTTTCCAAACGGGATTTACTAGGCACGTTTTGTTTACACCGTGGATTCCACTTATGAACAGAAACAATCGCTCTACTCTTTAAGATAGACGTCATATTTGCATACATCATTACATCCAGCCTCCAAACAGGGTTTACTGGGCATGTTCGTGGATCCCACTTATGAACGGACTATTTTTCGTTCGTTTTTTAAGGTTTTAACGTATTTTCTTCGACTTGAAAACAGGTTGTTGTTGGGCGTTTTCGGCGGTGGCGGCCATGGAAGGGATGAACAAGGTCAAAACCGGAAAATTGGTCTCGTTGTCGGAGCAAGAACTCGTCGATTGCGATATTGAAGGGGTCGATCAAGGGTGCGAAGGAGGATTGATGGAGTACGCATTCAAATTCATCAAACAAAATAAAGGGTTAAGTGCGGAATCCGTGTATCCGTACACCGGAGGAGACGGGATCTGCAACACCAAGAAGGCTGCCGTACCGGCGGCAACAATCTCCGGCTACGAACAAGTTCCGGCGAACAACGAAAAAGCTCTGCTGCAGGTATGCAAAATGTTGTGAAAATAAACGAGTGGGGGTATTTGAAAAGGATTTATTTGAAAAAAGTAAAATACTATAAATAAAAAAATATTACAACTTCATTATTTGCTTATGAAAATCTAACTAATTTAATAAGAAGATTAAGAAAATTAGATTTGTTAAAAGTTAAACCAATTTTTGTTCTAGTTTATTGAACTTGAATTTTTTTTTTTAATTAAAAACCAGTAGAAGACTCGATACTATATTGGACAGATGGATTAAAGACTCGTAAAGTCACTCGATAATGTATTAAGCCAAATTCCACCATTTCAAATGATTTGTTAAGTTAGTTGCATGATTTCTATTACATTTGAAAGTTCTTTTTTGTTGATTTTTAGAGATTTTTTTTTGTTTGTTTATGATCTTTGTATTTTCTAATATCCTGAAACAACCATCAAATAGAATCGTGTACACCTTCGTGATCCCAAAAAATTTCTTTCGAAAATAGATTGAAGAGGTATATGGGACCCCACTGTGGTTTCATAAATCCACCATGGTCAACGTTTCATCCTTTGACAATTATCCAAATAATAGAACGTGTGAAACTTATTCTTCTAAAAGGCTCGTCACAACAGCCATCCTGGCACGCAGTAACACATGGTTTGTGTCTCATGCGTGTCGCGTTAAGCCGGTAGCACACCGAGCCCTACTTGCCCAGTTTCTGTAATACGCTATCTTATTTTTCTTTGAATTTTAAATGTTTATTTGCTAGTTTGTAAAATATACGTGTGTAAAAATCTCCAATAGGAATAATTACTTTTTTAGTATATTCTCATCAGAAGAGACTTTGAACTTCAAATTTTAAAGAAATAAGTAACATTTTATTAGGTGAATTTGATATTTAACCATACAATTAATGTTATAACTTTTAAAGTAGAGAATTTGTTAAAGTTTAATATATATTTATTAGAAATTTTGATGTACCATTCTAAAAAAAGGTATAGATTCTTTCGCTTTAAAGGAAATTTTGGATTATTTATTAGAATAGCCTATAAATTATTGACCTCTTAGTTTACTGTACTCTTTTTTGTTGTTAAAAAAAAATCTTTACTATTAATATATCTCTTAATTTCTTGCATCAATAATTAGCCATTTTCTTATATCATAAATATCGTCAAGTACCGATTATTATATTAACTAGAAATACTATATTAAATGTATCATAAAGTAGGTATTAAATTATATAAAGTCTTGGGTGATGATCTTAACGGCCTTAATCGCATAAAATCCAAATTGTTTGACTCTAGTGTCATTGCTTTTTCTTATTGGTTAGGTCGTCACACATCAACCTGTTTCGATTGCTATTGATGCGAGCGGATACGGGTTCCATTTCTATTCAGGCGGGGTTTTTGATGGGATATGCGGAACAGATCTCAACCATGCTATAACTGCCGTTGGGTATGGGACCGCGACAGATGGAACCAAGTACTGGCTCATGAAGAACTCATGGGGTACGTCGTGGGGAGAGAACGGATACATACGAATAAAAAGAGATGTCTCGGCAAAAGAAGGATTATGTGGTATCGCCATGGATTCGTCTTATCCAGTTTGAAGTATATACAAACACATACATGAACATGTGTGTTGGTTTTTACATGTTATTTGTAATTTAGATTAAGGTTGTGTTTAAGTAACGTCGAACATCGACGTGTGTGGTTTTTATAGTAATTGATGATAATTGTTTATAAACATTGTAAAATTCAAAAGAAGCTCATATAATTGTATATAAGATTGCTACAATTCGACTACTGTTATTTGACAGTTTTGTCGTATATTATTGATATTTTCTGTCTAGTAAAAACTAGAAAATATATGAAACTCGATTGTAGTTGAAAATGTTTTGTTCGATTAAGTGGTTTGTGATGTCATACCAACACAATTAAATTTACTTTAATTTTTCTCTATTTGTAATAGAAATTCAATCAAGTTATATAATTATTCGTGAAAATTTAAGTACATCACAGATGGTGAAATCAAAATCCTCTATCATAATATTACTAATTAAATACAAGATTAAGCATCAAGTATACCAAATATAATTCATCATTATGCATTTGAATCCTCCATGATGTCAAAATCAATTAAATTTTGCATAAATCAAATGAAACTCAAAAGTTTGGTTATTTCTTATAATTATTTGATTTAAAATTTTGGTTACCTTTTATGGAATTTTGTTAAGGTTATGCAACTCTGAAAACATTCATGGTACTTTTATTTTTTATAGGGCAAGAGTTATTGCACTCTCTTCTATCCAATGAAATGACATTATGTTAATCTTTTAGATAGTTTTAGGCATTGTTTGGTAAAAATAAGCTAGCTTATTTTCTGTGTACATGTTTGGTAAGACCAAAAGTAGCTTATGAGCTAGCTTATAAGCTAGTTTTTTATAAGCTACTTTGAGTAGCTTATGAGAAGCCTTTTGTGACTTTTTCCAATTATACCCTTTATTAATATTAACTATTATTAATTAAAATTATATATTAATTATTAATAAATAATAATCATTAAAAAGTAATAATTATTTATTACTAATAAATATTAACTTTTAATAATTAAAATTATATATTAATTAAATTAAATTATACATTATTTATTTTCAAATGTTACTAATTATATTAGATATTATTTAATATTTTTAAATATAAAAAAATATTAATAGTTTTTAAAATGTTATAAAGTTGAAACATGTTAAATATTTTAATAAAATATTTATATCTATTTTTTATTTATATTCTTTTAAAATTATTAATTATTTAAGATATGTGAAAGATTAATTTTATTTTTATTTTTATTTTTATTATATTTAATAGTAACTTAAATTATAAGTTAATATAGATTTTTTTTCTAAAGTTTGTTTTAACAAATTCTAAATTTATAGTGTATATAATAATAATAATACTAATTCATTCTATATTATTTCAATATATTATATAATTTTTTTATTGTTTGTATTATTTAACATATTGTATTATTGGAGATTTATTTTAATTATATTATTAAATTTTTGTTTTAATTATATTATAAAATACTTGTAATTGATTATTTATTAAAAATGTCCTTTTTGGTCATTTTACATATTCATAAGCTAGTTTTTACCAAACGTGACTTGTTCATAAGTTAGCTTATCAGCTACCAGCTAGCTTATCAGTCGCCAGCTAGCTTATCAGCTATCAGCTAGCTTATCAGTTTACCAAACATAGCCTTAGCTATACATAAATTGACTTTTTATTTTAAAATTATTTACAAGCTTCTAGATAGTATTTAATTGTAATTATAGATATATAAAGAGTGTTAATAACAACATCCTTTTGTATTCTTTCTCTTTCTTATTCGTGACAGATTAAGCAAAACAATATAAAGTCATCATGAGTATACCTAACAGAGGTAGACGAAAATGGTATTTTATATGCATTAAATGTTGAACAAATATTTCAAAATATTAATTGAACTATAATCAATTTGTTCCCTTGTCAACGTTTATAAACATGAAATAATAAAGCCTTTATTAAATTTTATTTGAATGTGACTACGTGAGGGCTAATATTTTTTGAACAATGACGGCTATTTTATATATAAATAAAAGAGTGATTGGGTCGTTTTTTATCGCTCTCTTGCGAACCTAAATCAATGTTTTTTCGCCTAAACTTAAACCTAGACGTGTTTTTACTTTCAGTTCATTTAAGCTTATCTGACTGAAACATGTCATTTACTTAATAAATTCAGTTAATTTGTTTTACATATTAATTAATAATATAAAATATATCAAAATAATTATTGAAATTGAAATTGTTCAAGTTAATCCCATGGATTGAAGTTTTAATTGTTTGACTAATTATATATAACATACAATTGGCAGACGCATCGGCTCCGACCCGCCGGTGCGACCCGCCCCAAACCCAAGTTCAAATCTAATTTATTTTTAATTTTACATGTTAGCCCCCTCAACTTATAATATTTATTCATTTTATACCTTTTATTTTTCAATATTTCATCTTACGTTTTAGTCATATATCGTATATTGATTAAAATATGTTAAAAAATACGTTTTAATTTTAACAAATTACACCATTATAATCGTATCGTCGACACGATCGAAATGAGCCTAATATTGAATATTTTTTTATGTAATTATTTTATTATATAATATATATATTACGATTATAAAAAAAACCCATATAATCCTATACCCATTTTCAAATTTACATCTTAGCCTCCTAAATTTATAATATTTATGCACTTTATACCTTTTATTTTTCAATATTTTATTTTATGTTTTACTCATACATGGTATATTGGCTAAAATATGTTAAAAAAAACGTAAAATCCCATTTTCAAATTTAAATATTAGCCTCCTAAACTTATACTATTTATATGTTTTAATTTTAATAAATTACGTCATTATAATCGTATCGTGGACATTATCGAAATGAGCCTAATATTGAATATTATAATTGTATTGTCGACACGATCTAAATGAGCCTAATATTGAATATTTTTTGATATAATTATTTTATTATATATTATATATATTACGATTATAATAAAAACCATATAATCCTATACCCATTTTCAAATTAACATGTTAGCTTCCTATACTTATAATATTTATACGTTTTAATTTTAACAAATTACGTCATTATAATCGTATCGTCGATGCAATCGAAATGAGCCTATTATTGAATATTTTTTGATGTAATTATTTTATTATATACTAATATACACTCCAACCGACCCAAATCGTATACTCATTTTCAAATTTACATATTAGTCCCCTAAACTTATAATATTTATTCACTTTATATCTTTTAGTTTTCAATATTTCATTTTATGTTTTACTCATATATCGTATATTTGCTAAAATATGTTAAAAATATACGTTTTAATTTTAACAAATTACACCATTATAATCGTATCGTCGATACGATTGGAATGAGCCTAATATTGAGTATTTTTTCCTGTAATTATTTTATTATATATTTTATATAGTACGATTATATGAAGCCAAAAACTATTCATGAACAACAACTGTCGACATTTGAAGAAATTATATTTTACCCCCTTAAACTTATAATATTTTTTCACTTTATACTTTTTAGTTTTCTATATTTCATTTTACGTTTTAGTCATATATCGTATATTGGCTGAAATATGTTAAAGTGTCGGTACCTACTGTTCATGAACAGTTTTTTGGCTTCCTGGTAATTGTTAGTATTATTAAAATCTCCTAAAATTAAAATTTTTGATTTTTTATTTCTTAAATATTTTATTTATTTTATTAAACCTTTGGTATGACAACATTGGTACAAACTCTATGTTTCATATAACGTCATGTTACTACTTACGATCAAATCTACCATACGTATCTAGTTAATATATAATTATATAAATTGAACATTCATATAAAATAAAAAGATAACGTTTGGTTTACAAAACAAAATCTTTAAATGGAATTTGAATATTAAGTAACTAATTAAGTTTGAGCATGCATTTGATTGACAAGAGTTTAAATGGTCTGCCAAAATAAACTTGAATATAATAATGGTGGTGGCCTGATGGGTGGTGGCAACAATTGTGGTCGTAGTAGTGGCGGTGTTGATGACAATTAGAGGTGTACACGACCGGTTAAATAGCCTAACCGGTTATTTCAAAACCGGTTAGGAAAAAAACCAGTTAGGAAAAAACCGGTTAGGAAAAAAACCGAGCGAACATATAACTGGTTATGGACCTCGAATACAATACAACTTGCAACCGGTTAGGACAAAAACCGGTTAGAAAAAAAACCTGTTTTGTTGGGTTTTTTGGGCTTGGGTTAAAAATATGATTTTTTGGGCCTTTTTTTTGTTTAGTTGTTTTGTTTATTTAACTTTATAATTATATTTAATGTAATTATACAAATATATATAAATATAAATATAATAAAAACAATACATATAATTATATAAATACCATTATACCAAATTACCAATTACCCCAACCATTACTATAAAAATATTATAAATATAATTTTAAAAAGAAATACATATAAATCCAAATAAAAATGCATATATATGCATATATAAGTTCAAATTTTTGGATTACAAATTACAATAATATTAATTAAAAGAGAATACTAGAACGGAACTTCGACATGGCCATCACCCCACATGTCACCCAAGTGACCTGGGTTTGATCTTCCCTGGCCACAACAATATATTTCTTAATTTTTTAGTATATTGAAAATAACCAGTTAAAAACCGGTTAAAAAACCGGTTAAAAACCAGTTAAAAAACCGGTAATTACATAAAATTTCTCAAAATTTATAACCAGTTAGAAAACCGGTTAAAAAAATAACCTGTTCGGTTAGAATTGTAACCGGTTATTTTAAAACCAGCTTCGGTTATTTTTTTCGGTTTTTCGGTTATTCAGTTATTTTGTGCACCTCTAATGACAATGGTGGTGGTGGTGATGAAGGTGATAGTTGTAAGGATGGTAGCGATGTCTACGACATCTATGTGCATGTGTCCATGTCTGATTTGCACTCGAGTAATAGTGAACTAACAGAACTTACCACAACCCCCAAGCCTCTAACATCTGTGTGCACGAGTCTGCTAAGCATACAATGTGATTTCCAACAACCCTTTGATCCATATACTGCCTTCCTTGACTCATCTCCGAAATCCCTAACTTCAACTTTCTGTTGACTTCCCTTTACGTGTCGAATGGATTTATCCTTATCCGCCATAAACCCAAACCCAATTTGAAGTATTTGTCCCTCCTTGACACCCGATCAAAAAACTTGAATTGAGACGTAACAGCCCAATTACTCATTTATTATGTATAGATTTACAAATAACATGATATTAAAATGTGCCATCAAAGTTCATTGAGAAGATATAAATGGGATAGTAGTGCAAAAGTTATCGTATAGAAATTGTTTGGAGTATGAAAATGGTAACAAAATATGTTGCGTAATCTGGAATTGAAATCCCCAAAAAGGTCAAATTGAAGTCATATCTATCTATCTATCTGATTCAAGCTTCAATTATTCTTCAACTATTAATTTAATCCCATTAAATCCAACTATCTCATACAACAAGCTTGCAATAGAAATCCCATTCTTCGATTTTCAGCATCAATCGGTAAGATTTCTCACCATTCACAATCGATTTCTTCTGTCTTTTGCGATTTCTAGGGTTTATTGCAATTTGGGACTATTTGGGTAGCAATTTGGAAAAATTTTGTGTTTTCCACTTTAGGATTTCACTAAGATTTGGATTGATTTTGGTTTCCATGGTTTCAGTTTGCAATTAGGGTTTCCATAAGCAATAAAGCTAATCCAAACACTTTTTACATATCTCCTTTTCCACACCACATAAGTTGATAGGCAATTCATTGTATTTATCGGTTATAATGACTGTTAATCCGGCTAAAGGAATTGTATTATGTAATTGAATTGCATTCGATAATTTTCAACGGATTCGGATCTGATTCTGTGCAAATATTCCAACACAAATTTGTTTTGAATTTGAAGAGTAATAAATTTGATCATTGATGGTCAAAAACATCTTGAATCAAAGGAGTTTTAGAGCTAGGGCATAAGCTTGAATATGTAATGTAAATTATGCTGATCAGATCATGTTGTGTTTGGCAAATTTAAGCTAGCTTAATTAAACAAAAACCCTAATTTGGTAAGCCATAAACTAACTCTTTCTTAAAACTACTTCAGGTAGCATTTCATAAACTAACAGCCAGCTTATCAGCTATTTAGCTGAACATAGCCTTTATGTGCATCAGTGCATGTAGAGTGTTGAACATTTACTGAAGAATGTAGCTTGTTGTGGTGTAAACCGTTTTACTTGGTTTATTGATTGTTGTAACTTTTAATTTCAGTTAGTCCTCGTGTGTCCCCTGGGAAACTTTAAAGAATAGAATCATCTGCGGGATTAAGATCAGATAGACATAGATAGTATCAGCTGGCATGGCTGGGAATGAGAATGGGCCGGTTCTGCAATTTGCGCCGTTTCAAAGTTCCGTGGATGAAGGCTTTTGGCATGGATTGTCTTCATTGAAACTCAACAAGCTAAAAACCGATGAGTCACCAATTTCAATAACAGGTTGGTTGCTCTGGCTCTTTACTCTTTACTCTTTACCCATTCATGGCATGACAGAATATTAGTTAATAGATTGTTAGATTTATCGATGAAATTTTATCATATATTAATGAAAGAAACAAGTCAAGATTCTTGTATTATTAGCATATTAGAGGAGGAACCCGAAGAAAAGCTAGGTTTTTGAACATCTTATGAAGAAGTAGTATCTCTTATGCATCACACCTAGGATAAACCTAAAGCATCAATGCATCATATGATCATAGTAAAGGTTGTAAGGTAAAAAGAACTCTTAAAATCAATCAAAAAACCCCTTTGAAATTGATAAAGAAAAACAACTTGAAAATCCCTCGAAATCAAGCAAAAATATCTTAAAAAATCCCTCAAAACAGTGGAATTAGGCTAAGAACACATTGGACGAAATTGAACGTTGGTAAGAAGATGAAGACACGTCCAGAAAAACCGTGTTTTTTGTAATTATTTTTTGTCTATATTATAAGGTGCACTGCCACCGTATGAAAAAAATTATTGGGTCGGCCCCTGGTGAGCACAAGGAAAAAGGGTGTCTGATTTTGTAAAGACCTCTGACTTGTGCAAGAGTGTCAGCAAATCGGTAAAAAGAATAGAAAGTAGCATATAGGGAACATAAGAGGAGAAAAATAAGTAAGAAAAAGTAACAAATAGGTACATTGAAACACAAAGAAGGTATGGTAATGCAAAACCCCCCGCTCATCCAACTCCATAATGACCGCTACCATAGTCATCCGTCAACAATTACTCCTATCAGATGTCATGTCCTCGGAAATACCTGAACAACCAATCAATTAGATTGTATTTGTTTGTATGAAGGATATGATCCTATATCTACGGAATTAAGTCATTGCTAGTATTAGTTACTAATTTGACTGTATTAATATTTTATCCTTGTAGGATTCTATGCACCTTGCTCCAACCCTCAAGTGTCAAGCCATCTAACTCTCCTTACCGAATCCTTGCCTACTGAACCAAGTGATGGTCTACCGACCGAAACAAGTCGTGGGAACCGAAACAAATGTTCTGTGCCCGGCATTCTATACAATACAAACACGTTAGAAGGGTATCACTCCCTGGATAAACAAGGCTTGTTAAAGGCTGAAGCAAAGAAGGTATGATTTGACATGTGTTTACCTTTTTATCGTTCCATTTAACAAATCATTTTCTAGTTAGTTGTTATATTATGAATATAATGGCGAAATCATGAATACCAGATTTGGGAGGATATTCGATCAGGAAAGGCGGAGGAGGACAGTTCGGTGCTTATGAGGTTCCTTGTTATATCGTTTGCAGACCTCAAGAAATTTAACTTTTATTACTGGTTTGCATTCCCTGGTCTGGTTCTTGACCCTCCAGCAACCTTGGTTGATTTGCGGCCAGCATCCAAATGGTTCAGCCTGGAAGAGGTGTGACGATGTAGATTCATTTCTGTTGTTATCAACTGTGTTTCTCGTTTGTTGCTTAAATATGTACCATTTTACTTGCGTTTGCATACAGGCTGAATCTGTTTCGGCATGTTGTAATGAGTGGCGTATGTCAAGTTCAACAGCAGGTATAATCATTTGTACCTTTATGTTGGATGTATATTCATTTATGAAGCTTGTAGATTATTTTGGATTCGAAGTTGCTAAACACATGTTTTTGTTAGATGTGCCGTTTTTTTTGGTCTCCATTTCTTCAAATTCGCATGCGACTATTAGATCTCTGAAGGACTTCAAAGCTTGCCAACAGGACGGTCATAAGGTTAAAACACGTTTACCTTTCTAAATATAAGAAACCCAAATTAATATAGTGCCAGAGCCTTTACAGAATTCAGAAACCTAGTAAAGATTCTGGTAAAACATAACGTTCTTATTGTGGTGGCAGATTCTGTTTGCTTTCTACGACCCGTGTCATCTTCCAAACAATCCCGGATGGCCTCTGCGCAACTTTCTCGCGTTTATTTCCGCAAGATGGAACATCAAGAAGGTTCCATTTTTATGCTACCGCGAGAACCATGGCTTTGCTGATTTGGGTTTGTCCCTCGTTGGTGAAGCTCTGGTACAACCTTCACAAGGTAGAGCGGCCGAAATTGGGTAACAACTCTTTTAAAAAATCAAGATTTTGCCTCTTCAAAAGTTTTTACTTTTGATCTGCAATTGCTTCCTGCAACATGTGAATTTTTTTTTTTTTTTTTTTTTTTTTACTTTTGTGTGAATCAGCTTGGCAAGATCAACAGCATGTGCCTAATGCTGTTGGATGGGAGCTTAATAAAGGGAAGAGAGTACCAAGATGCATTAATCTATCTACTTCCATGGATCCGATTAGGTAGGTTGGGTGGCTGAATATGTGTTTTTTGTGAGTTGCGTCTGTAAGGTTAGTAATTGAATCTTTACAGGATGGCTGTATCGGCTGCGGATTTGAATCTGAAGCTAATGAGATGGCGTGCGCTGCCATCTTTGGACTTGAGTGTGTTGTCTACTACGAAGTGTCTTTTGTTGGGAGCTGGGACTCTTGGATGCCAAGTGGCTCGCATGCTTATGGTGAGTGGGACCCTATCTACTTTGTACTTGTTGAGACAAATAGTTGAACAGGGGCCAAATCAAATGATAACTCGGTAGTTTGTGATAAACGTGAGATCCAATGTCAACCAATCATCTTATTAAATCAATTGTTTTTACCTATTTAATAGAGCCTATAACCGACTGGTGGTTTTTTTATGATCATCGTAATATTTTTTTCTTGTTTTTATAACCAATGATTAATAAAATATATAGATGAGATTGTATCGCACAGTTATCACAAACTAACCGGTTCTCCCTTGAATGACCCCCTAGTTGAACATTTCCGTTATATGTGGCCACTTGGACATCCCATTTATTTTGGGTCAAAGCAAGCATCTTTCATCTATCTCAACAATAAGTAAATATTATTTCATGCTCCAAAAGTGTCCCCGTGGCATGTATGTTAGCTCATTGCACAAAAGGGTATAATGAAAATTTGAAACATCCTTTCTGACCCTACAAAATAACCGCATTCCCACTTACTCGAAAGCTATACACCTATGCTTATAAGTTCTAATTATTATTGTGTATCTGCAGGCTTGGGGTGTACGGAAAATAACGTTAGTCGATAGTGGTAAGGTAGCCATGTCGAATCCGTTGAGGCAATCCTTATATACGTTGGAAGACTGTCTCGATGGTGGGGATTTTAAAGCCTTAGCAGCAGCTAAAAGTCTCAAGAGAATTTTTCCAGCTGTGGTAAATAAATTTAGTCTTTTCTTCAGTACTAAAATCTATAAATATGTGTTAAATTTTAGTTTTATATGTTGATTTCTCGTTTGCAGGAAGCAGAAGGCGTAGTGATGGCTATACCTATGCCGGGGCATCCCGTGCCTAGTCAAGAAGAACCTAACGTGCTTAACGACTGCAGACGTCTTCATGATTTGGTCGAGTCTCATGATGCCGTCTTTTTGTTGACTGATACAAGGGAAAGCCGTTGGCTTCCAACTCTTTTATGTGCCAACGCTAATAAGGTTAGCTGTTTACATGTCTGATTGGCCGTTGTACATCATCTCACAACAGCTCTACTGAATGTTTCAGATTCCAAGGCATTGACGTGTTTTTTTTTTACGTTAATTCTCAGCTTACAATTACTGCTGCATTGGGGTTTGATAGTTTCTTGGTAATGCGTCATGGTGCTGGTCCGCTCACCATAGCCGATGAACCTAAAGCCGAACCCGTTAGTTCTTTATCTGCCGGTGTTAAAGAAATGTCGCTGACACAGAGCGATAGCAAGGCGAGGCTCGGATGTTACTTCTGCAATGACGTTGTTGCCCCCGTGGATGTACGTTGTTTTCTTCCGATCTCTATGCATACATGTAACAAATAAAGTTTTCAGATATGGTGTTCACCTTTGTTTGCCATTATATCGGCTTTTTGGCTTTAAACATTATCAAAATATGCGTATACTTGGCTTCAGGGGATTTTTTTCACTTTTTTTTAATTATATTCCTTATTTTTTTAAAAACTACAATTTTGGTACTTGTTTACATGAATATTTGAAAGTGGTCCCTATAACAACTACAATTATCGTCCATACTGTTTACATTTTGCTTTGAAAATGGTCACTGGTCACTAACTCCGTTGAATATCTCCATTAAGTAATGGACGTTTATGTCTTTTTATCCTTTTTTTCTTATTTCTTTTTGGTTATCTGAGTAAAGAAATCAGGTAAACTACAATTTTGGTCCTTTGAGTAAAGACAAAATGTTAAAAAGGACATAAATGCCCTTTACCTAACTTAAATATTCGACAGCATTAGTGACCGGGGCCCATTTTCAAAGTAAAATGTGAATTGTAGGGACGATAATTGTAGTTATTGAAGTCTAGGGACCACTTTCAGAGATTCATGTAAACCACAGAGACCAAAATTTTAGTTTACTCGATTTTTTTTTAATGTTCTTTTAGGTCATTTTACATTATCTGCTGACTTGTCAACTAGTTTTTCTAATACCAAATATGACTAGTTTATAAGCTTGACAGCTAGCTTTTCAGCTAAAGGCTAGTTTAACATAGGCTAACTATTGCAACTGTTCTTCCACAAATCATGCAGTCAACGGCTAACCGCACTTTGGACCAGCAATGCACGGTGACACGTCCAGGACTTGCTCCGATTGCATCAGCGCTTGCAGTCGAACTCTTGGTCGGGATCCTGCATCATCCTCTTGGGTAATGCTCCGGTCTTGAACCAATTTAGATTCTTGACGGTATTTATAACTTCATATCCATATTACTTTGAAGGATTAAGAAAATGGGAAACAAGAATAGACCAAACATGCCCAGTATATCCTTCAGGGTCTCGGGGGTGTGATGTTCACATACCCTGACGACTACCCTCAAAGAGTAGAGCAGTTGTTTCCGTGAAGAAAATGGGAAACAATATACAGGTTAATTCTTTTTTATGTTGTAATTGGAGTGTTATATAAGTTTTGGTGCATGTTTTGTACAGGATATTGGCAAAAGCTGAATTTGGCAACCCTTTGGATGGTGGAAATAGTGAGCAGCCTCTTGGTATATTACCTCATCAAGTCCGAGGTGCGCTATCGCAGTTTTCACAAATGATACTTGTGGGACATTCCTCGAATAGCTGCACGGCTTGTTGTCCAACGGTAAGTTTTCTTTTACTAGTTGAGAACTATAAATATTTTGAGAACGAGTATATGCATTGATGCACATACACCATATGAATTTCAATGAGTATATGCATTGATGAATATACTCATTGTGTCAGTACATATATGGATAGTATTCATGCATCGATACATAAAATTATATATATATATATATATATATATATATATAGTCAGGTTCAAAGGAAACCTCAAATAAACGGAAAACCGAGGAACACCCTCGTAGCCCTCCATCTGGACCATATGCACCTGTGCATACGGGTAATTTAAGTTCTTTTTAGGCTTAAAGAGTAAAATGGATGTTTCTGTGATAATTAGTAGATTTTAAATTAAACCAAATGAACCCCTGATATCCCACTCTGAAGTGGGTAGAGGAGGGGATGTATGCAAAAATATCGTGTGTCTTAAAGAGTAAAGCAGATGTTTCTGTAATAATTAGAAAGTTCAATCCTCTTTAGTACCAACTTCACCATTCTTGATGTTGATGTTTGACCTTTTGTGATTTTTAGGTGGTTTCCGAGTATCGAAAAAGGGGTTTAGATTTCGTCCTACAAGCCATCAATCATCCTACATATTTGGAGGATCTCACCGGACTAACAGAGTTGATGAAATCGGCTAACTCTTTTGAAGTTGACTGGGATAACGAGACTGACACCGATGAAGATTGTGTTGAAATCTAATTTCTTGTGTATTTTCAGTATAAATTATAACTCTAATGAAAATTATAACTTAATGTGAATAATGGATACATGGTAAGCTTATTCAATTCAGTTTCTTTTGACCATTTTTTTAAAACTTGTGGAGAAAACGAATGTCGGTTAGCGGTTAAATGAAGCAACTTTTTTTTAACCATTAAGCTAATTAAGGAAGAACATTTTCTTACCCTTTTTCTGTTATTGTATAAACGCATCAATGTCAAAACGTTTAAGAGATTTTTGTTTGAAAACAATAATTTTGATATCATCTTTTAGAGTAGAAGTTGCACATAGTTTATACAAATGCATAGTAACCAACAAATATGTTGAATATGTAAGCAGAGCTTAAGAGCCATATCCATTGGATGCTACCCGAAGAACCAAACGATACCCAAGTATAATAATTTGGTTTCTGTACTTGTTGGAATCAATTTTATCAAATGATACCGAACAAGGTCTTCCGAGCGTAATTTGGATATGTTCACAAGAGACGCGTAGGTCTAGGAAGTATCATATTAGCAACTAAAGAAGAGTTCGGTTTGCAGGATTCTCACAGAATCTGAAGGAACTAGAATGATCAATTTCATTCAAGCTTTTGGTTTACCTCCAGGAATGGAATTGAATTCCACACATAGATTTGGCCATTCCATCATAATTGAGAAGGAATTCAATTCAATTCCATACTATTTTTGTAAAAAGACAAAACCATCCCTAGCTTCCCAACCTGATTTACAAACCACCGACGAAAACCACCGTTCTCAAGCACCAGCGATCACCATCGAGTGGAACCACCGTCAACGACCACCGCATGGAACCGTCGCCAACCACCACCAACCTGAACCGTCGTCGGTTGCTGCTGGCTTGAACCGCCATCGACAACCACTGGTTATGGGGGTGTTAAAAAACAAAACCGTGAGGTGGAAACCCTTTGGGGGGCCAAAGCGAACAATATCTTGCCATGGGTTATGGGGGTGTTAAACTTCCTTCCAAGTAACCTTTCATTTTTCTTTAGAAAAGTTATTCAAACTTTTTGGACGCACTTTTTTTTTATCTCATCCACGTTTCACAAGTCATAAATCCTTATAGAAACATCTGCATTACTTGAGGAAGTATACAATTTTACCTACATCATACTCCCATGATCTACTAAACTTTTGTTTGCAACGCTCTACTCGTTTTTATCTTTGGTTTAGGGCAATGCATCATTTATATGATACCGTTCTAAGCACCTCCAATCATTTCCATTCTCATTCCCTACTTTAATAAATAGAACGGTGTCAGTGTCACTATTATCTTAAAACAATCATAGACAGCTAGAACAAATTGCATTAAAATAGAATGTATTTTGTTTCAATTATTATTTTGTAGAATCTACTTTTGAAAATTACATTAAATGTCTACAATAAACATATTCCTCAAGAAAGTTCAATATATTTTTCGTTCTCGAAAAATACTTCCATTTACAAAGTCATAACATGTTTCTTTAATTGAAAACTAAACACAATCCGTTCTGTTCAATGCAGAAAAAACACATTTTCCCCAAAATAGAACTTTTAAGCTAAAAGTTCCCAAAATAGTATATAAACCAAATTACATTCTACTTTGATTCTATTTAGTCAAAAAATAATAAAAGTACAACGAAAAAGTCGGAGCCAACACTCTCCGATTTATCCAAGCAAAGAACCATAAGTTTCATATATTCCTTTTTTTTGCACCATCAAATACTATAAAATCAAGAGATTCAAATAACAACACTATTATTGTATCAGAGGTTGCTCACATATCTGATTTAGTATCAAATGTGAGATTACAGTATTAAATGTAACTGAATATGATTGAAAAAGATATCCTTATATTTTAATTTTTGTAAAATGAAATAGTTTTTCATTTCAACCCTTTTATTTAGGGGTGTTTGGGATTACTTGGTTAAAATAAGTTATGCCCATTTGCTTACTGGTGATTGAAAAAGTCAAATGGTTTTGACTTCTTAGAAAACTTCTTATTTATTGGTTTGTTCTATTATAATTCTTTTATCCAAACACAAAAACCTCCTTATTTGCTGGTTGACTCAATTATAAGCAAATAAGAAGTTTTAATAAGCAATCTCAAATACCCCTAAAACGGTGTAACGCCCCCTTTTCCAAATGTCTTAGCTAACGATTCCTAACGAAGTTAAGGTAAGTTATTGATGGTTTTGTTATGTTGTTGAAGTTTAGGGGCTAACGGGTTAATTTCGAAAGAGGAGGGTCAAAGCTAGCATGTATATAAGTGAGCTAAGGCTCTCAACTCCTCTCTATTTTGCTGATTCGTTCCAGAGACGGTTTGGAAGAGAGAGAGAGAGAGAGAGAGAGAGGAGAGAGAGAGAGAGAGAGAGAGAGAGAGAGAGAGAGAGAGAGAGGGCAATTTAGGAGAAGGGAGGTTTCGAATTGGAGCAATTGGCATAAAGAAATCGATTGTCGATCGATTGCTAAAGTGAGGTATATGTTTTAACATTCTTCTTGTTGTTAGTAGTGTTTTAGTAGATGATAATTGAAAGGGTTAGGACTTGAATGAAGTTAGTGATCAATTGATCATCAATTGACGTTTGAATGATGAAATTTGGTGTATTAATTGTTTAATATCGACCTTGATTGTTGTAGACATGTGAATTCGGCTGGTTTTGGTCGAATTTGGAGTTTTTTGGAAGAGGTATCCCAGACCACATTGGGCCCAGACTAATACTCGGCAATTTTGGGCCAAAGCCCGACTGCTAAAGCATGCAGCCCGGGGTCGAAGCCCCCGTACCTCCAGAATGCGTCCCCCAGGGCTCGAACTCGGGTTCACCACTATGTGGTGCCCAAGCCTTACCACTAGGCTAACACTCCTTTGGTTGGTCGAATTTGGAGTTGTAGGGTGAAAACCCTTGGTTTTGGTCACAACCCGCGGCTGGGGTACGACTTGTGGGCGACCGCAGGTAATCGGTAGGTAACCACCCGCGGCCAACCCGCTGATGCCACTGTTTTGATTTCCAACTTTTCTGAAACGGATTCGTTTGGGGTTCTTTAGTTTATGTACCCCTAAGGGTTAGTGAAACATGATGCTTCATGAAGTTTTGTGGAAATTGGTCAAGGGTAGATGTGTCATTTTGTGATAGTGAGTCGGGTTTGAGTTAGAGGTCCACCTTTGGACTATGTTTGATATGTATGTGTATGTGTTATGGTTAGGTGTTACGAGCTAAGTACTATCTCTCGTGAAAGAACTTGTTGTGACCATTATTGAGGTGAGTTCACTACCTATCCATGTATTATTGTATGTGTATGGTTATGATGCATGTGGTTATGTGTATGTGTTCCTTCGGGAACAAGGCATGGACAGATAGTACATACAGAAGTAGAAATACCCCTAGGGAAGATTACGTTCCTTCGGGGACACAGCATGGGCAGAGGCCTGGTACCAGTGTCATTTAAAATCCTTCTATGATGGTTTTGAGTCGTAAGGAAGGTGGCAGACTTACATGTATGTAATTGTATGCACTTGTGATTGTATGTGTATGATGATAGAAGGTTTAGGTGTGTGCTCACTAAGCTTTATGCTTACCCGTTGTTGTTTACTCTTTTTAGTGTCAGGTACGTCCCGAAAGGGAAAAGAGAAGGTCACGATTTGAAGCTCCGAGGATGGCAGTTCAGTCAAGGATACGTGATTTCAAATCAACTATTTCTGTGACTTATGGAGTTCAACTCTTTGAATGGATTGTTAAATCATGTTTCTTAAACATTTGAATTGTGTTTGAACTTTAAGTTTTAAATGGTTTTCAACGGAATGGTTTTTGGACAAGCTTCCGCATTTGTTTATAATTGTTTTGGTTACATTATGTTAAGTTTGGGTTTCTAGAAAATGGGTGTTACAAGTTGGTATCAGAGCTAAGGTTTAAGAGATTCGGGGTATTCACAAGTGGTGGATACTTGAACTTAAACCAAATGCTTGTCTTTTCTTAAATAAAAGTAACCAAAATAAATGTTTTTGATGTGAAATGGATAGTGAGACTGAACTGCGGACCGGAGCATTAGAACGGGGGTGAGCACACTAAACCTTACCTATTCTTTTAGCATGTTAATGACTGTGTATATGAGCATGGAACGTATGAACGACTGATGTTATGCAATATATGTTGAGCATGTACCCCCATGATAGTCACTAATACATGAATGTATGCATGTATGCCTTATGTAGGCTTAGAGATACGTGGCTAAGAGTAGAAGCATGATACTTGTTATGTGAATAACTCGTAGACGAGTTGTAAGCTCTTGTGTAAAGGTTATGTATGTGTGACAACAAAGTCGGGAATTGGGGCTTTAGTAATGGTGTCGAGGCTAAACTTGTAGGGTGTAGTTACAATGGTATAAGGGCCCATATCATTGCAATTACACTGTGCAGGTTGGGAATTGACATAGTTACGAGAGTTACTATGAACCAACCAAATTATCGGGGATGGGGTGGTAGCATGATAGGACCTATGTGTGTGTCCTCAGAGAGTATAGTTAGTGGAGGAGGACGGTGGCCAATTCACCGTCGATGTCACCACCGATGTCGTCGCTCCGCCGCCGTCAACTCTCATTCCACAGGACGCATGCAAAATCCTCGAACCGTTCACCAAGAAGTAGCTCCTCGACGTCCTTCAGACCGTCGTCATCCGAGATGTCGCCGTCCTGGACGCCGTCCGATCGGTGGCGGACTCCGATCCGACACAGCGGAAGCTCTTCATCCTTGGCATCAGATGGGAGACGACAACATAAAAGCTCCGAACGATTTTTTCGGCATTCGGGGAGCTCGAGGAGGCGATTGTGATAACCGATAAGAACATCGGTAAGAGTAAGGGATACGAATTTGTTACGTTTAAGTATATTGATGATGCGGTTATGGCTTTGAAGTAGCCTAGTAAGCAGATCGACGGTAGGATTACTGTTGCATAGTTGGCTGCGGCTAGGGATTTGGTGAACGTCGATGTGTCGATGAGGAAGATTTACGTTGGGAATGTTCCATTTGAGGTGTTGTCGAAGAGGCTTTTGAGTCACTTTTCGTCGTATGGGGAGACTGAGGAAGGGCCGTTAGGGTTTGATAAGCAGTCTGGGAAGCAAAAGGGGTTAGCTTTTTTTGTTTATAAGATGGAGGAAGGGGCGAGGAATTCGCTTGTTGATCTGATGAAGAATATCGATGAGCATCAGGTTATGTGTAAGATGGCTACTGATGGGAAGAAGTGGAAAGGAGGTGGGCCGCAAGGAGGACCTACTAGGATGCCTGGTGATGGTCGTGCTCCACCCTATGGATCAATGCTAGGGTCCATGAATACCGGATATGGTATGCCAGGTTAGATTTCGATTTCTGTTTATATGGTCAAATTCAATAATTTACTAATAAATGGAGGGCTTGATATTGCTGAAGTTGGTTACTGTTTTGTGCTTGGATTTGGTAGAAACTTTTGGTTATGGCAAATTGGCAATCATTTATGTTTTAATTAGAGTCCAAATGTAGAAAACAAGGTGCCATTGTATTCGAGTATTGGTAGTTTCAATGGCCAAATAGATAGAACTATGGTTGGTGTTACCGTACTAGTGACAAGCAATTGAAACCAAAGAGGAAAGACCGAAACAGGAATAGTGATTTGCTGATTATTTTTAAGACATCCTGGTTTCGTTTGATTTAACTTATATTCTAATGGTTGAATTACAAGTGGGATAACATCATATGGAGGCTTCTCTGGTGGGCCTCATTTGCCTTTTCATCAAAGTCCACAGATAAATTCTTGAGTGCCTTCAACAATTCGCAGTGGTCCTGGTTATGGAAATCAGGGACCGCCGTCATTTGGTGGTGGTGGTGGTGGCAATGGGTATGGTGGTGGTGGGTATGGTAGTGGTGGCGGATATGGCAGTGGTAGGTTTGGTGGTGGCTTACATTTTGGTAGTGGGGCTACAACTCCAGATCATCCTGGTCTGAACAATTATGCATCTATGATGAACACAATGCCCTCGTCTTAGAGAGGATACCTTGATGGTGGAAATTATGGCATTTCTTCAGCTTATCCAACACAACTGAACCTCCCACCAATGGGTCCCAAAGGCCCTTATGGTGGGATGTACCAGGGCGGGACTCCATATTATTTTTTTGGAAAAAGTACACCAAAATGTATCTAACTTGTCACGTTTTATCATTGTATGTACTCAAATTTAGAACTTACCATTTAATGTATCGAACTTGTTAAACTTGCCATTGTGTGTATCAGGTTACCTACTAAGAAGGTAACCGGTAAAATTGCCACATAGGATGCCACGTAGGATGCCACGTAGGATGCCACGTAGGATGCCAAGTAGGATGACACATAGGATGCCAAGTCACTCTTACTTTAATAAATTACAACTTTTATCCCTCTACTTTACTTTACTGATTAGGTCCCAAGGACTTGTTCTGCCTCATTTGAAAAACCAAACCCACCTCTAAACCACCACCACCGCTGCCGCTTCCAAAGCACCACCACCACTGCTACTGCCTCCAAACCCCTACCTCCAAACCACCACCGCCGCCGTCGCCTCCAAACCACCACCACCGTCACTTCAAACCCCCACCACCACAGTTACTACCTTCAAACCCCCACCACCACCGTTACTACCTTCAAACCACCACCACCACCGTTACTACCTTCAAACCACCACCACCAAACTGCCATTGCCTCTAAACCCCCTTACCACCACCACTGTCACTTCAAAACCCCACCACCGCCCTCAATGCCTTCAACCACCACCACCACCATCGTCACTACCTTCAAACAACCACCACCACCACTGCCAAACCCCCACCCCCACCGCCACCGTTACTGCCTCTAAACCGCCATCGCCATTTCCACTACCACCAAATCAACAAAACCCCCCAACTTTATTTCGTTTTTGTGAACCCTATCCACCGGCGTTGATTTTTGCAAGGCTTACCGGATCTGGTAAGGTGGAATGAGAGAGAGAGAGGTCGTTAGATCTGGACGTAATCATCTCGTCGGAGACGAAGGTGGATGCCGGAGGGAGTGGTTACAGGGGTGGTGTGGCCGGAGACGTGGTGGTTACGGGGTGGTGTTGCCGAAGACGTGGTGGTTACGGGGTGGTGTTGCCGGAGACGTGGCCGACGACATGCCAGAATTAGGTGATCGACGGTGGTGGGCATGGTGTGGCGTGTGGTGGGCATGGTGGTGATTATCGGCTACTGCTAGTGTGATAAAAATTCAAGATATACACACGCTCCAGCGTTATCGGGCCTCTAATTGGGTAATCCCACTAATCCGCCGCGACCCGACCCAACTTATGGCTGAACCTGACCGGTAGGGAAGTGGATCCCATAGATTGGATCCTCCCATACTGGTCCCGAACCTGGCCCAAAGGACTAGATCCAAAGTCTGGATATCTTAGAAATGTCACCCGTGGGATTCATATCCTGGTAGTGTGGCTTTCACCCCACACCCCAGGGATGTTACCTATCCAACTGAGCTAACACCCTTTGATGGGACTCCATATTATTGAGGTATTTTTATGCTTTTCCTGTTCAACTAATTTGTTTCTTATATGGCTATATTCCTTCATACATCATGCATTCTATAAATAAGCAGGTGTTTTCTTCTAATCCAAAAGCCAACAATTCATTTTGGGTTTTGTATGTAAAGTTGGGTATGTTCTGTAGCAGTTGTGAGTTTGATTTGTGGGTTCCCTTTCATGCACATTGTGTATCACTCTCACGTGTAGAAAAGTTTATATTGATTCAATTTCTTGTGAGAATGGATAACTAGAATTTGGATTCTGTTTGAATGTATCTCTGATTGTTTGTCTTCAGTTTTGGAAAATTCGCATAACTGACCTTTTTGCACATGGCTGAGAGGTTCAATATGTTTATTTCCTTTTTTTGTTATCTTCCTTCTGTAACATTTTTTTATGCCACCTAATTATGTTACTATTAGTTTCCTTTTACTAAGATTCTCTTTCCATCCCAACATGTGTGTGCAGATTCGTTTTTATTTCCATTGTAAGAAACACTTTCCATTCTACCAATTATTATGAGATGGAGATTTGTTCCCTCTTTATTAAAAAGTGTAATAGTTGCAGAGATTGTTAGCTGTTACATATTGCAAAGATTTGTTCCCTCTTTATTAAAAAGTGTAATAGTTCCCTCTTTCTCAACCATTTTTTCTTCTCGTGACTTGCTATGTTGAATAATATATTTTTTTCTCAAGTTTGTACAGCTCGGTCTCTCTAACTCTTACGAGTCATGGATTTCTCATCCTATTTTTTTACCAATGTGGACATTATTGGAAGTAGGTGCACGAGACTTTTTTTGCTTTATATAATTAAGGGATGAATGCAAAGGTTATATCTTTGATTTATGTTGGTGTTATGTCCAGTTCATGATCTAAAACGAAAATGATGGGATAAAGCTTGATTAATAATACATAAGATTTTTATATACTCCAAAAAGATATTGTCAGCTGTTACATATTGCTAAAAAAATGAAGGGCCATGTAGTGTTGTCATGGTTTGCAAGATCGTTTGAGGTGTACGCCTCGAGGCGAGGAGGTCAAAAACCGCTCATGAGGCTTACGCTTCATGGCCCTAGACAAGGCTTAAGCCTCAAATGTTGGGGAGGTGCCTCGAGGCAGTGAGGCGCAAGCCTCATATGATGAGTCCATTTGACAGTTTAAAATAACTTGTGATAGGAATTTAGATTGTTTTTTTATGTAAGAAAGTCAAACTATAAAGTAAAGCGTACTATATTATTTTAAAAGTACAAAATACTCTTTTAGGTAGTACTATTTTCTTACACATCTAAAGACAAATAAGATGTTTCTTTTTCCTACTCTTTTCTTTATGTCTTTTCATCTACTATTACTTTCTTCTTTTCTTCCCCTCCAAAGACCACCGAACTCTCCTTCCATCTCCATATTCAATCTTTTTTTTTCTCCATTTCTCACATTTTCTTCTCTCAAGAAGATATTTGAAAGGAAGAAACAAATCTCTCATAAAGGTTGACCCAAAAGTAAGTTTTCTTTTAATTTTTTGTCCATATTTTTAGTTCATATATATATAATGTATTATGTATATGCATATAATTGTTGGAAATATACCTTTTAGCTCCTGTTTTCTATTTCTTTACTGTTTTTTTTCTGTCAATATTTTCAGCTCATATATATATATATATATATATATATATATATATATATATATAGGGTCATGTTCATTTACAAACCCTACAAACCATTTAATTACCATAGATTAGCTAAATCAATGGTTGAGATGCATCTTCGAATATTTATGGTACTAAGTCATTAATTTTATATTAAATTTATAATTAAAATAACACTTAAGGGTATATTGGTACATTTCACTATCCTTTTGAATTAGACATGCACTAAAATCCCGCAAAATCAGTGTAAAATCCTATCAAAAGCCAAATTATGTTTAAGAAGATATCAAAAACAATGATTCATGCTGATTTTAGCGACGGTGATTCACCAAGAATTTCGGAAACAATGAATCGATGATAATTTCAGAATAATTGAAGGTTATTGTACGAAAGCGGAATAGTGAAACCGAAACATGTGAAGCGAGTTGCATCATGGGTGATGATGAAATGGTATGAAAATTGTCATTAACAGAGATCGAGACTAAGAAACGAAGATGAAGCAGTGATTAACGGAGATGAAAACGGTTATGAACGGAGATGAAAACGGGATGAACGGAGATGAAACGATGATTAACGGGGATGAAAACGACGAACAAAGATGAAACGATGATGAATGGAGATGAAACAGTGATAAAAATGATGAACGGAGATGAAACGATGATTAACGAAGATGAAAACGGTGATGAACGTAGATGAAACGGTGATGACCGGAGATGAAACGGTGATGAAAATGATGAACGAAGATGAAACGGTAATGAATGGAGATGAAACGGTGATGCAAACGATGAACGAAGATGAAACGGTGATGAACGAAAATGAAACGGAGATGGAGATGGAGATGAAGACATAGATTTTGAAGAAAACCCTGTGCACTGATGGTGTACATAGCTGGTGCAGCCGTGCAGGTGAATTGAATGAGATGATGGAAACGGCACCCTAAATTTCTAAGAAGTTCTACTTAAAGAATTTCTTGATTCTTAAGCAACAAGATATATTCTAATTCCCATAAAAAATACAGGGGATATGTACGTATTTAAAAAAGTAATATATATCTTCAAAATTTTCATATTTTTCATATCCTTTAAAGTTCCCATACTTATCTATGGCATAAAGAAATTGACAAATCTACCCTTTTCTATTTAATTAAATAAAACTCAATAGAAATTATTTGATTGGTTGTTATAGGTTTGTATGGTTTGTAATTTAATGGTGGTTTGTAAATGATCGGCTCCGCCCCTATTATCTAGTATTATCTACTGTTACTATATTTTATTTTTCCATTAACATAAAAAAAGAGCATATTCTCTCTTTCTTATTTCTAAAATAAAAGCAATAAATAATAAAAATTATAATTTTTATCTATTTTAGATTGAAATTGAATTGGAAATAAAACTTCATAAACGATTGGGAAAAGGATATATAAACCTATAATAGAAATTAATACAAAGATAAAACACGCTAATCGAACCAAACTAGAAAAGCCCCTTCTTTTTTTTAAAGAAACTGTGTAAGGTAAATACTACTAAATAAAAAAAGGAGCAATAACGCCCTCTTGATAAAACAAGAGGGAAGCTATTGCTCCTTTTTTAGTTCAAAAACTCCTATACAATCAGACCAAAGTCTTATCCATTTGTAGCTGGAGCTTCGATAGCAGCTAAGTCTAGAGGGAAATTATGAGCATTACGTTCATGCATAACTTCCATACCAAGGTTAGCGCGGTTAATGATATCAGCCCAAGTATTAATTACACGGCCTTGACTATCAACTACGGATTGGTTGAAATTGAAACCATTTAGGTTGAAAGCCATAGTGCTGATACCTAACGCAGTGAACCATATATATAGCATATGATATATATATATATATATGTATATATAGTATATGATATATATGTATATAACTGCTAGAAATATGCCATTTAGCACATGTTTCTGTTTTTTGTTTATATTTTTTTACTGTTTATTTCTGTCAATATTTTCAGCTTATATATATATATATATATATATATATATATATATATAGAGGCATAATCAAATACACACTCATCAATTCATGCACACTTACAAACCAATCCTACCCCTTCATCCTTGATCTTTTTTTTAATTATATTTTTATTGCAAAAGGTTATATAGGTAATTTGATAAATTTGATTTGGATTTATTTTAATTTAATTATTTGTAACGGATTTTGAAGTTCGATTCGGCTTCCTTTTTTTATGCATCTTATTAATGTAAATGATATCATTAATTTAAATTTCAAATTATTTGTTGCAACATCAATATCTTCATACCCATTGAAGAGGTTTTTTGAGTTTTTATTGTTAGTTCATCATCTTTTGCAAACTCCAATGAATAAATTTACTGCATAACACTAGGGAACATATACACAGTAGCTACACATGCTGCATATATGGCAACCTATTATATTCAATTAATATTGCATTCTTCCAAGAACATATGCAGCTATTTGAATACATTCACTTCATAACACCAGAAAATATGCAGAGTCACTTGATATGCAGGAAACAACTGATACATAACACATATATGCAGTATGCGTATCTGATGCAAACTAAATGCATGTTACTCATCATATGCAGTATATATATCACCTTTGTTCTTTAGCCTAAAAGTTTTCACACCATTTTATTATAATAATGTTTATTTCTCCTTAGGCCTAATCAAATGCTTCGACACCAATAATATGATTTAAAGTTGTATTGTATATATTATCTACTATAATTGTATTTTTGTAGAGTATTAGCCGGAGAAGAGAAGCGAGATATGTGGTGAAGATAATAATTCCAATTTCAAAAAGTAATACCATTTTTCCTAAAATACCCTCTTAATGCGTCTACATGTTTTAAAATTGGTAACTAATTAAAATTATTTTCACTTTGCACCCCTGTATACATCAACCGTTGGATTATAATAATAAATGGTCTTGATTGGTTTGTAAGTGTGTATGAATTGATGAGTGTGCATTTGATTATTCCTCTATATAGTAGAGGGAGGTTCATACAAGAACAACCCAATTTACAAGAACAAAGGAACCAAAAAAATCACATGTGATTTTGTGATGCGATGGAAAAAGCGTGTGTAGGCCACGCTCCGACAAGGCAAGTGGGTGAGCCGCGAGTGGGCGTCCATGCACAAAATCATGTGTGATTTTGTTGGTTCCTTCATTCTTGCAATTTGGTTTTGTTCTTGTTTGAACCTAATTCATATATAGCATATGATATATATGTATATATAGTATATGAAAGGGGCCTCTAAGAGAAAAGCATTTTATTAGTGAAAACTTGAGGACTGATTTAAGCCTTTGATCTGAAAAGGACATGATCGTCATTTGGTAAAAAAGAAATTCGCAGTTCATTCACTATATGAATATTCATATTTCATATTCAACATATGAATTTTCAGATTCACTAGATGAATGAATATTCGTCTTATGAATCTTTAAATTCACCGGATGAAACATATAAGTTCATTCACCAGATGAATATTCATATTCACCTTATGAATCTTTAGATTTACTATAAATTCATCTTATGAATACAAAACAAAATGTTTAATTACATTTAAATACCACATAAAATCAAACGAAAATTCACCTAATGAATACATACATAATGTCCATGTTACATTTAAATTTAACTAATAATACAAATATAATGTTCATTTACACATAAATTCCCTCAATGAATCTAAACATAATGTCAATTTACACATAAATTCACCTAGTTTTAGCACACTTTTTCCCGATCTTTGTCACGTTAATATTCGTTTCCACCTCGTAATGTTGAGGACCTAGTCCGACATCCAACATATCACAAGTATCGTTCCACGATGATGGCGGAGGGCTCGGCTCGGCCAAGAGTGGTAGGTTGATATCCGAAGGCAAGCTGAGCTCCATCGCCCGATGCAACTCTCTTTCGATCTCATCATGTGTCGATAAGCTCGAATCCATGGACAGAATCGTCAATAAGTGATTGTTGTTTGTCTATGGATAAGGTAATGAGCAAATCTCTACCCAGTTTCTCCTTTGCGGGCATTATCGTATTATTGTTTGTATCTTCAGTGGAATCTTTAGTCCCACCACAATCAACACTCAACAACATGAGAAAAACCTCATATAATCATATATCCTAAAAACTAAAATCAAATGAAAAAAGATCCCCCTAATCACAGCAAATTCCAATTCCCCCAAATCAAATCAATTCGCAGCATGCCCAATATGAGTAACCTCATATACATCTTTAATATCACATATACATCCTAACATAAGTAAAATAGATGAAGCAACCACTAATTGCTAAAATGCTTAAAACAGTTAACTACTAAAGATTTTATTAATCTTATGTTTCTTTCTTTTTGCACTAAAAAAACTAATTAAATCAAACATCTATTCATTTGTTAAAAAGAAAGGAACAAATGACCTACAAAAAGAAATAAATGAAGGAAAGGAATTACCTGAACCTTGTCAATTGAAGAATTGAAATTGGAACATAATTAAGGCCATAATAAGACGAGACCAGAACCAATCTTTAAACAACAACCAAGACCCAAATTCTGCTCCCAACTAAACCACCTCATATACATCTTTGCTATCACAAAAACCAAATGAAATCTCCACGAATTTAGGATGTAAACCCGAGTGAAATGGTTCGATCGAGGAATAGGATGAATTTCATGGTGAATAAACAATCAAGGAAATCCTAACCCTAGAGAAATCCATGTACTGATAAGAAATTAGGGATATGATGGCACGATACCTTTGCAAACAACGCATTTGATCGCCGACAACCAAGGAAGAACGAGATTTGGGGGAAAAGAACTATGATATTATTAACCCTAGAGAGAGAAAGAGGGCGGTGTTAACGGAGGAGGGAGAGAGAGACGATGCAAGAGGGGATTAATCGGAGCTTTAGGTCGCCGACAGAGGACGTCGTCGAAGTTGCGATGGTGGTGGTGAGAACTGTGGTGGCATTCGTGGTCATTTTCACCAGCGGTGGCAGCCATGGGAGGTTCTGAATTGGTTATATGGTCTGGGCGTTTAGAGTGATGCGTATTTGGTGTGAGAAAAAGATGGAGATCGAATATGGAATGAGAAAATGTCTAAAATACTCTTTTGGGTATAAAATCAGGTGTGGTCTTGATTAAATTACAAATAATGTCATCTTAATTGATAACCTTTGATTAAAACTTTTTAATGGTGTTAGATTAGTCCTCAAATTTTCACTAATAAATTGGTTTTTATTTGATTATTTCTCTAGTATATGATATATGTATATATAGTATATGATATATATATGTATATAACTGCTAGAAATATGCAATTTAACACATGTTTCTGTTTTTTGTTTCTATTTTTTGTTTTTTGGTTTTTTTCCTGTATTCTATTTCCTGTTTTATGTTGTTTTTTTCTGTTTTCTGTTTTCTTTTCTATTTTTTCTTCTGTTTTTTGTTTTATGTTTTAGCTTTTGTTTTCTGAATTTTTAATTCTTACACAATAATATGTGATTGTGTTTCGTAAGGGGGAAGATGGCTAGTATATGCCCAAAAAAAGAATCACGTAAAGACCCTGCTTGGAAATATGAACTAGAAATTGAAGTGCCGAGGGAAGGATACAAATACATCAAGTGTAATTTTTATAGCAAGACGGTTAAAGAAGGGGTGAAAAGAATGAAAGACCACCTTGCATGCACGCATCAAAACTTTGTAGAATGCCCTCGAGTCCCCGATGAAGTGAAGAAGGAAATTAGCTTATACTTAAAGAACTTCCAAAGCTCGAAGTTTGCTTCACAACGTGACTTTGAGGAGATGATAGATGGTGGGGATGCCTTGAATCCTATTCCCACTAGTGGTCTAGGAAGTAGTAGTAGGGGGGTTAGAGGACCTATGGATCGGTATATGGCAAAAGTAGTTGATGGAATTACATGTGATCAAATATAGACTCCAACAAATGCTAAAGAGCACCAGAATCAAGTTTTCATGGGTATTGGGAGGTTTTTTTAGAACGGGATCCCGTTCAATGGTGCAAGAAGCCCCTCCTATTTTAACATGTTACGTTTAGTTGGTAATTACGGGAGAGGATTGAAAGCACCTACAATGTATGAGATGAGGACTTGGATTTTGAAAGAAGAAGAGAAGACGACATCTCTCATCGTGAATGAAATAAAAGCAACTTAGAAGAAGAAGGGAGTTTCGTTGTTATCGGATGGTTGGTCCGATATGAGAAATAGGAGTTTGATCAACTTTTTGATCAACATTCAACACGAACACGGTGTTTTTGAGAACTATTGATGCATCGGATTGTGTCAAAGATGCTAAAAAAATTGTTCAAGTTGCTTGATGATGTGATTGAAGAGGTTGGGGAAGATATTGTAGTTCAAGTGGTGACCGATAATGTAAGTGCATACCATAAATGTTAGTAACGAATAACGCAAAATAATGATGGCTTACTGATATGTTACATAACGAATAACGATAAATAGCTACAATTATTTATAAAATAACGATATTTTCTAAAATATAAATTATATATTTATATATTAATATATTACCTTGAAAGTCTCAAAAATCATATATATTATAGAACAAAACATAATAATAAGTGTCTTAAGTCTTAATCTATTATATATATATATATATATTAGATAACAAAAATACCAAATTGCCATTGTAAGTCTTAAGTCTTAATCTAAATCTTCATATTCGGGCTCATCTTCATCCGATCCCGACACACACTCTTTATACACCGAAGCGTCGTGTTCTTCTGTTGGAAATAATTTGGACTTTAACATTATCTGTATTAATTATTAAAGGACAATTGATTTAAATATGACAATTATCAAGAGAATCTTATATCAGTTATTATCCGGTTACATATTTGGATATATATCTCCTAATATGAGTAGAATATTTCATTAAGTTAATTACCTGATTAACATTAAGGTAAGTGTATATCTTCTATTATTTTGAAATAAAGTCTATAGATAAACTAGGACTCCTTATGGGATGAGTCTCTAGTGGCCAATAAATAAAGGAGATCAACTCCCTATTGCCTACACGAATCTGCATTTGGTTCAGCCCCATTCTGAAGCAAACCGTGTAGAGCTTTAGAAGACTTACATCTACACACAACAATGACTGCTTCCGCTTCAATGAACTTCAATGTGTATAACTCAAGTGCTCAAGGTTAGATCTATTAAACTCTTTACGATATTACGTTTAATTGATTTCTGATCATGTGTTTATGTTCCTATGTCTTCATAATTGTTATCATATGAATATAACATCTTCTTCACTTTCTTCACCAAAGTCAAAATCGTCTTCATCTACTAGATGACGACCTCTCTTTCTAGATGTGGAAGTCTCGGCACCCCTTCTAACGGGTGCCGCCGATGTGGATGTCTCGGCACCCCCTAGGTTCCCACTCTTTCTTGTCGCATAAAGCGGTTCATCCACCTCCATAGCATCCGCAACGGTGGTCCATGTCAAATCTTCACCTTCGTGCACCATGTCATCTTCTTCATCCTCCAAAACTCCCATCAACAACTCATGTGGATCTTGAACATTTGTATCGTCCAAGATGATTGGGTCAATTGTGTCACGAGTGTCATGTCTCCTCGTCAAAGCACGGTTATACTTAATGTATACCAAATCATTTAACTTTTGTTGCTCCAATCGATTTCTTTTCTTGGAATGAAGCTACGTAAATAAGAAATATAATTATATAAATAAGAAATATTATATAATTATAAATAATGTTACATAAATAAGAAATATTTATAATTATATAATTATTAGCATATATTATATAATTATAAATAATAATATGTTACAAATAAAATATTACTTACGTGTTCAAATACACTCCAATTACGCTCACAACCCGATGAGCTACACGTAAGACGTAGCACCTTGACTACAAACTTTTGTAGTGTAGGTGTTTCGGCTCCATATTGCGCCCACCACTCCGCCGATGCAAGTTTTGATCTCATTTTTATTGCAATGGGATTCTTAAAAATCCCTTGTGCGGCTCTATATATAGGAAGCTCGAAATGAATTGCCTCCTCCTCGACCTCATTCAACGCCAACGTGTGAATGCAAGCAAACAACCCCTTAGTCACCTCATGATCAAAAGCGATATTTGGGTCATTATAAAACAACGCCGGATTCAAATAATTCCCGGCCGCGTGCAAAGGTCGATGTAACTGCAAAGTCCATCTCTTGTCAATGATGGTAAAAATTTCTTCATATTTAATCACCTTGTTATGAAAAGAGTTGGCAATACACTCCTTTGCCCGATCCATCGCTTCATAAATATATCCCATAGGAGGCTTTCTTTCCCCGTCGACCAAACGAAGCACTCCTAATAATGGCAAACCCACTTTCACCGCAATATCTATATTGTTCCAAAAGTTTGGCAACAATATAGTGTTAGCCGTTTGCCTTCCTCCTTTTGCAAATTTGCTTTTGTCCACTTTTCGGAAGTGGACATTTTTTTGCAAACTCTTTTTGTGAGCCCCAAAGCAATTTAACGTGATAAAAGCCGTGGCAAACCGGGTCTTTGCGGGCCTAACCATGTCCCTTTGCCCGGTGAAATCTCGCATCATATTTAAGAGCAACGTCCGGTTGTAAATATATGTGTTCACCAAAATTGCCCTTTCAAGCACCTTCTTAAGATGCGGTAACTTAAAAATGTCTTCCAACATCAAGTCAATCCAATGGCCGCACACGGAGTCCAATAAATGCGTGGATACTTTTCTTCCACGAGTTTACGTATACTATGATATTATCAATTAATAATGAATGTTAGCCATTATCTTGAAGTAATAAACAATAACAAAAAGTTTGTTGTTATATATAAACTTACCGGCTAAAACGCTGTTACTCGCATTATCGGTAACAATTTGAACATCATCCGAGCCGACTTTTTGAATGAATTGGTCAAATAATTTGAACAAGTTGTCACCCGTATGAGAATAGCTCGAAGCATCGATGGACCCTATAAACATACTCCCTTGAGGAGTATTCACTAAGAGGTTAATAAGTGCTCTTTCTTTCCGATCCCTCCATCCATCCGCCATCAATGAACATCCAAACGTCTTCATCTCAAGCTCATTTTCTTTCAAAAGCTTCTTTGTATGTTCCTTCTCAAGCTTCAACATAGGAACTCGTGCTTCATAATAGCTAGGTGGCTTCAAATCTACACCATATTCGGAATAGCTAGGTGCCAACCCGCCACTGACCCGCCAACCCACCAACCCGTCACACGACCCATCACGGGTAAGGGTTGAAGAACTCGACACGATTAGCTAAATGGGTGGGGTCAGGGTTGAGGTTTCTGACCCTCCAACCTGCCAACCCGTGACCCGCCAACCCACCAACCCGCGAATTGCCACCCCTACCTTATTGCCCCTGCATACCAAACACACTCTGAAGTTGGTTCATATAGTAGGGGTCACAATTCTTGACACGAACCCGACACGAAAATAAAAGCGTTTGGGTTGAGTTTTTTGACCCACCAACCTGTTAATTTCGTGGGTCGTGTTTGTGTTGGTATATGGGTTCGTGGGTCAACCTGTTTATCTATTTTTAATATGTTTTTTATGGCCAAACTGTTTTCTTTTAGACCAAATTGTAACCTGTTTATGACTCGCCAACCCGGGAACCCGTATAGTTAAACGACTTACATAAGTTGTGTGCGGGTTAAGCGTATTTGGGTTAGGTTGATCAAACACAAAACGGTTAGTTAAACGAGTTGTGTCCGGGTTGAGCCTTTGAATCTGGGTTGACCAGCCTTTCTATACCACAATATCGTCATAATTTTCTATATTCTAAATCTTGCGCATCGTCATTTGTCACTTCGCACCAAAATTTGCTTTGTTGGTTGTTAGGGTAAAAATCTACGATCGCACGACGACCGACTATAATCGTAAGATAAGTGTTGGGACAGTGATCCTGTATTAAGATAAGGTCTTGAGATAAAACTAATAGGACTCTCGAACAAAGATTATTAAACATCGAATAGATACAACGGATAAGTCAAATGACGCCTATTATGTCGTACGACGATACTAACAAATAAACATACAAAGTTCATATCTTTGATGCAGGAAAGCTGATTATCATTTCTAACAATTGTCCACCTTTGAGAAAGTCTGAGATCGAGTACTATGCTATGCTCGTTGGAGTTCATCATTACAATGGACATGTCTTAAGTTATAATTCGTTCGATGGAAACCGACGACATCAAGAGATCGACCGTTACAAGCAAGATTCTCGCAGCAGTTACAATCTGGACATTAACTCTCAACAAGTACCGTTGGACAGTTACTTTCCGAGCATTAAATGTCAACAATACCGTTGGACGGTTACTTTCAAGCTACTATAAAAGAAGATTCAAGCCATCATTTCAAGATACGAAGTCTGCTCGAAGTCTACAAGCTCTCTATTGGCTATTCTCTGTGATCATTTGTATTTTACATTCGATTCTATTGTTATTTCTCTTGTAATCGTACGATCAAAGCTGTATACTTGAAGGACATCACCCCTGTTTGGTGATCATAGTACATTGTCGACTTACCTTCTAGGTCGACCGCAGGTTTTTTTCCTCCGTCGTGAGGTTTTTCCTGCGTCATCAAATTATCTGTCTTATTTTACTTTTATTCGCCTTTCTTATCGACTGTAATTTCTTTCTCTCGACGGTTAAGCCTCACACATTTTCATACGACAATCGAATTGTGTAATTTTTTACATAAACATTGGTAAGGCTGCACACAGCCAACCCTCCCAACCCTCTCACTTTTTAATGTCACATTAGCTGCCATATCAGCTTTTTCCCAGCCCTCTCTTTACCCTCCCATAACCCTCTACAACCCTCTACAACTCTTACCCAACCCTCCCAACCCTCTCATTTTTTACTTTAATTTATTTATTTTATATAAATAAATAAAACATGTAATTAATTAATAATAAGATTCATAATTAATTAAAATTAAACATTACATAATTAAATAAAATAAACTAAAACCTTACATAAACTAAAAATTACACAACAAAAAAAAATTACGAATTAAATAAACTAAAAATCCAAGCCATATTTGGCTCTGATCTTGGTTTTTCGCTTCAAAGCATCTTGGAGTCATTTACCCCGAAGATGGTCATGCAGGGCGGTGTAAAACTGTATGTCGCGTTCCATCTTGGCCGTTGGTGAAAGTTGCCCCTCATCGGAATGGAAAATCTCTTCCTCATGTTCCGGGCCATCATCTTGTACGACTCCAAAATTGGGTGTAGGAAATGGTTGATAAGGAGCACCCCATCGGGTGGAGGAAATTGTGAATAGGCCATGGGATTAGGAAGTGGTTGATAAGGAGCTTTTGAAGAGATCCCGGGTTGAGGAGCTTGTGAAGAGCTCCCGGGATGAGTAATTGTGAGACTAAAACCTTTGGACGAAATTTGGACCTCATAATCGGGTGGATATTGTGGATCGAACCCGGTATGCGAAACGTTGACTTTGAAACGGGGTTGGAAGGGGTCTCGGGTTCCTCCCGACGTTTAGCTTTCGCGGGCCGGGATGAAGATCTGGGGTTTCAATCGTTTGGATTCATGAGGTTTGAAGAGTTGGAGGTTTAAAGAGTTGGTGGTTTAAAGAGTTGAAGAGAGAGTAAGAGTTGGTGTGAAAAAATAAGTTGGGTAAAGGGGTATTTATATAGGAGTAAAAAATGAAAAAAAAAGTAAAAAAAAAAAATTGAATTTCTTACCGTTGGAGAGCCGTTTGGCAATGGCTAGGAGAAGTCGTCGCAGGCCTAGCCTGCCAGCATATGAAACGGCACAGCAGTGCCCGCCGAACCCGCCGGGCCCGACGGGCTCAACCCGCCGAAACCTTTCTCCCGCTGCGTGTAGCCTAATGTAAAGAGTTGCATTATGGAACATTACATTCAATATGCCTAATTCATATAACATATTTGTATGTTGTATCTTTCATCTTCTCTTCTATTTTGTGTTTGTTTACTATCATCCAGTCCATTGTCCAACTTATTTGCACATTGTCCAACTTATTTGCACTTTTGTCTCATCAATAAAATCTGTTGGGAACCGTAGGCACTAACGGTGAGCAGCGGATAACAAAAACGATTCCCAAAAGCCGAATCCAACTTAAACCTAACAGATACAAAATCAAGAGTGTTTGATGGTTTACCTTTAAGCGAATAAACTCCGGAAAGCGAGCAGGGGGTACACCGCTACTGACACCACGCGAGAGGGTTGCTAGACCACCGAGGATTAGCCAAAAACGAATCTTTTTTCGGCTTCTGTGTGTGTGCGCCGGTTTATGGGAGGGAGAGAAAGTGAGAGAGATTTCTTGAGAGCTAAGATTAATTATTGGTTGTTACCTTAATCCTTTATATATATAGATAAGGTAGTATTCGTAACCAATTATAACTCTCTTTATAATTATCTTCTTAATTAACCAAACTTGATCAATTAATTTAATAATTATATTTAATAAATAATTTAACTAATTATTTATTTTATTTCTCCTTTTAATAACTAAAGACAATTAATTATTTTTCTCACACACATAATCCAAACGTTCTCATTTCAGTGTGCAGCGGTGTGACCTACTAGTGTCTTATAACATTGGATACGGTAATCATGTTACTGTCTCGCACATAATCCTAACAGACTCCCACTTGTGCTAGACATGTAACTGTGGTGTTACCATTAGCCTAAGAAGGTCCCTAGCCAGACACTTAGGTTAACCAGGTTATAAGATCTCTTATATCCAGAGATACAATTTATGCTTGAATTCGTACACAGGTTCATTCCTTTTGCACACGATATTTCTAAAATGATTTTGAGACATGGAGTGGAGGATTCATTTCTCAAAAACAAGTATTTCTTGACTCTGATTCAAATTGCCTGCAGTAACGGATATTACTAAATAACAACTGTTATTCTATCCGAGCGTGGCCACGCGTTTTCTGCCAATCTTAATCGTCAAGGGGCCCGGAAATATCTCTCTTTTGAAAGAGGTGCAAATTCCTTATTGACTACTTGCATTTGGATCCACGTCTTCCACTGCATCTAGTCACGTCCCGTATAGCCGCCCTGTTACGGTACAGCGTTAGGACGTGCTAAGAGTACAGTAGTCCTCATGTTCCCAAACCAAATATCTCAGGTCTAAGGACAACCTATCAAGTCAATGCTTATGACTGAGGCTCCATGAAGCAGACTTGATACTGGTCACTTCCAATACCCAAGCACTCTGATGAGTATCTATAAATACTTGGTCACATCACTTGTGCTTTTATTCTCTACTTCGAATAAATCATCAAGTATTTATAATAGCGTTAAACTCCCTATTGAAATTCCCATTTCAATAAGTGGCTACGGAAATTTAGATTTCATACAAAACTTTGTAAAATCATGGATATGTTAAATATGCGAAAAATAGTTAATTTAAAACAATCATGAATTAAAACCTCCATTACATTAAGAACTTTACATGATTGAATTGTTCTAAATTAAACTATAGTAATAATTAATAAACTAAAACTAGCTACTGGCGTCCAGGTACTGCATCCCAATGGAATTTGCATGTGCCTCATGCTTGACCCTTGCTAGTGGCTTTGTCAGCGGATCTGCGACGTTTTCTTCTGTTGGAATCTTGCATATTCTCACATCTCCTCTTCCAATGATCTCTCGGATAAGGTGATATTTTCTGAGCACGTGTCTTGACTTGTGATGCTCTCTAGGTTCCTTTGCTTGCGCCACGGCTCTCGAGTTATCACAGAATATATCAATCGGTCTAGAGACACTGGCAACCACTCTAAGATCCGATAGAAAATTCCTCAGCCAGACAGCTTCCTTTGCAGCATCAGATGCTGCAATGTACTCCGCTTTTGTAGTTGAGTCTGCAATCGTGTCCTGCTTCGAGCTCTTCCATGAGATCGCGCCTCCATTTAGGGTGAAAACGTACCCTGACTGTGATCTAAAATCATCTCTGTCGGTCTGGAAACTAGCGTCAGAATAGCCGTTGACACTAATTTCATCCTCAGATCCTCCAAAGACCAAGAACATATCTTTCGTTCTTCTCAGATACTTGAGAATGTTCTTGACAGCCACCCAATGAGGTTCTCCTAGATTCTGTTGATATCTGCTCGTAACACTTACTGAGTAAGCAACATCGGGCCTAGTACATAACATGGCATACATAATCGATCCAATTGCTGATGCATATGGAACCGATTTCATCTTGTCCTGATTTTGACTAGAAACAGGACATTGTGTCTTACTTAACACTATGCCATGTTGCATCGGGATAAATCTTTTCTTGGATTCATCCATCCTGTATTTCTTCAGGATTTTACCAATGTACGTACTTTGACTAAGTCCGATAAGCCGCTTAGATCTGTTTCTGTAGATCTTTATGCCAAGTATATAAGCGGCTTCTCCAAGGTCTTTCATCTGGAAACATTTGCTTAACCAACTCTTTACACTCTGTAAAGTTGGTACATCGTTTCCTATGAGTAGAATGTCATCTACGTACAAGACCAAGAAGGTTACTATGCTCCCACTGAACTTAGTGTAAACACATGGCTCGAACTCACTTTTGGCGAAACCAAATTCTTTGATTCGCTCATCAAAGTGTAAGTTCCAGCTTCGAGATGCTTGCTTTAATCCATAAATGGATTTTAGCAGTTTACACACTTTATTAGGATTCTTAGGATCTATAAATCCCTCTGGTTGTTCCATATAGACGTCTTCTGTTAACTTTTCGTTCAGAAAGGCTGTCTTGACGTCCATTTGCCAGATCTCGTAATTAAAATACGCTGAAATGGCCATCAGAATCCAAATTGATTTTAACATGGCCACTGGCGAAAAGGTTTCATCATAGTCGATACCATGAGTTTGCGCGAATCCTTTTGCAACCAGTCTGGCCTTGAAAGTGTGTACATTTCCATCTATGTCGGTTTTCTTCTTGAAAACCCATTTACGTCCAACAGCTCTACAGTGCTGGGGTAAATCAGTCAACTCCCATACTTGGTTGTCGTACATGGACTGCATCTCGGCCTTCATGGCTTCTTGCCATTGTTCAGACTCAATGCCTGACACAGCTTCTCCATAGGATGTTGGTTCATTCAAGTCTCCGCTGTCTTGAGAGACTAGAAACCCAAGATACCTATCTGGTTCTTGTCTTACCCTACTGGATCTGCGAAGGTCCTGTGTTTGCACTTCCTCAATCGGTTCTGATTGAGGTTCAACATTTTCATGTTGACTTTCTGGCTCAACAATTGGTGTAGTGTTTTCTTCGTCTACTACCTGTAGATCTACATCCTTTCTGGTGTTCCTAGAACTGAGAAACTTTTCTTCCAGAAATTTTCCATTTCGAGCAACAAAAACTTTGTTCTCTTCAGGGTTGTAGAAATAATATCCCACGGTGGTCCTGGGATACCCAACGAAGAAACACTTGTCGGATTTGGGCTTGAGTTTTTCTGAGGTGGGTCGTTTGACGTAAACCTCACAACCCCAAATTCTTAGAAAAGATATATTGGGTTTCTTACCCTTCCATATTTCGTATGGAGTCTTTTCTACCGACTTTGTTGGCGCTCTGTTCAGTATATGTGCTGCTGTTTCGAGCGCATGTCCCCAGAATGACATTGGTAGCGTAGAGTGACACATCATCGATCGTACCATGTCAAGTAAAGTACGATTCCTCCTTTCTGACACACCATTCATTTGAAGTGTATACAGAGGTGTGAGTTGGGATACAATCCCACATTCCATCAGATGATTGTCAAACTCATCACTAAGATATTCGCCTCCGCGATGCGACCGTAAAAACTTGATCTTTCTGCCAAGTTGATTCTGTACTTCATTTTGAAATTCTCTGAATCTTTCAAAGCTTTCGGATTTATGTCTCATAAGGTAGACATAACCATACCTACTGAAATCGTCAGTAAAGGTAATGAAGTACCGGTATCCTCCTCTTGCCACATGACTAAATGGTCCACACACATCTGTGTGAATTATTTCTAACAAGTCAGTAGCCCTTTCATTTTCTTTGTTGAAAGTTTGCTTTGTCATTTTGCCAGATAAACAAGACTCGCAATTATCAAAAGGTTTATAATCGAAAGTGCCAAGAAAACCTCCTTTTAGGAGTAGTTCAACGCATTTCTTGTTTGTGTGGCCCAAACGACAATGCCAGAGGTAAGTCTGATCCTCAATGTCTTTGGATCGTTTACTTATATGATAGATTTCATTACTATTGTCTTGTAGATTTACTGTATATAGACCATTTACAGGTGTTGCTTTAAAATAGAAAATATTATTTTTAAAGACAGAAACTATTTTATAATCATATTTGTAATAAAAACCTTGGTCTACTAACAAATCGAAAGACAAAACATTCTTAATCATGTTTGGAATATAATAACAATTATCCAGTTCCAAAACTAGACCCGAGGGTAAACTAAGACTATAAGATCCTACAGCTTCAGCTATCAGCGGAGTGCCTTCGCCAACTCGTAGGTTCGAACGGTCCTTCCTCAAAGTCTTCCTTCTAGTGAATCTGTGTAAATGATTACAAATGTGGTTACCACTGCCTGTATCAATTACCCATGATTCATAAGAAGTGATTAAGCAATCTATCATAAAGATACCTGGAGCATCGGGTAAACCGATCTCTATCTGGTCGATATTCATCGAGTGCTCGCAAATATCCTTGCTACCGCATTCTGGGCAACTCAGATCCCCCAGCTCATCAATCCAATCAGTATCCATGAGATCAGCAGGTGCTGGCTTCGGCTCTAGACTGGCCAGAATGTTCTCATGTAGTGCTGCCACGTCAGTCTTTGGTTCTTTCATGTAGGCACTAGCTATGTCACATATCTCCTTCGGGAGAGAGTACCACATGAGATACACTAACTCTTCCTGAGTCATCTTGTACCCCAAACGTGTCAAGCATTTAAAGAGCCTCCTCATTTCCATAAGATGGTCTTTAACTGACTGGTCCTTTTTCAGCTTCAGTGAAAGTATCTCTTTTATGATCAAAAACTTACCTGTATGTTTATAGAAACCTAACTGGCTTTCTATATCTTTCACAACCTCGTGGCAGGATTTATCTCTTAATCTATCCACGAACTCGGATGATATAGAGAAAATCAGAATTGACATGACATCCGATTCATCCGCCATGTACTTAAAGTACTGACTAAATTCTTCTTCAGGAGAATTACTCTTAGGTCGTGATACAGGTTTTTCTAAAACGTAAAACTTACCCTGTGCACGCAAGATATTATCAAGGTGCATTTTCCAAACTGGAAAATTTTGTCCTGTAAGTTTCCATTTTCCATTGATGAGTCGTAATGATTCCTCAGGGGTATAAAACGGGATTACAGAAAAAGACATCTACAATAAAGAATAAAATTCCAAGCTTAGTTTATAATTAAAAAAAATTTCTAATAAATTATTACCCTCGAAATAAATTTATTAGACTAGAATCCATACCTCACATGTGTCGGGAAGCATGTGATCATGTCAAACCGACTCATGTGATCTATGGTAGGTAAAAACTATACCAATCGCATTTTAATTCGAAAACACGATTTCTAGATCGTCGGGACATCGGATATTTAATCCGTGCATATTTAGTCCCTCTAGTGCATTTTGGCCCGGTACCACCCGGTGAATAAATAATTACCAAAATAGACTGCACCACCCGGGACCTGGACAAACTCTGGCCGGTACCACCCGGAGATATTTCGCAGAGAGTTTTATCACCCTCCAGTTTCGGTTTGAACACGGGCGTTCATAGTGTGTTCACTTACAACGCCCTATGTACCTTATACCGGAGGTGCCCCTAAAGTGGGTTGCACTTACTAATCTATGATTTTGATAAGGGTTAAAATTGTCAGTTTTCAAAAGCTTGGATCCAAACACAAACTGTATTTGTATCCAATTTTTCTTTTTAAAACATTTAATTTTAAAACCGTTTATATTTAATTTAAAAGGAAATTACGTAACTAAACAACCACGCAATTCATATAACTATTAAATATAAACAACCACACAAATAAAACATGTCATAGTAAAAAACCCTTAACTATTGTCGTTTCGTGAGCCAACACAAAACGACGGTCTAATTCCTAAAGGACAAATCTTCTCGGCGCTCCCACTGGCTCCAAGCTCCATGGCTATCTCCTTGGCTCCGTCTTCGGGTCTCGATTGTATTTATTATTTCATTATTAAAAGCATTACAATTTAATAGCGGGTTGTAAATGGCACGCACGCCTCCCGTAACCAATACTAAAAATAAAATAAACATACATAAACGCAACCATGGGTCAAAAGGGGTTGACTATGACAATAACAACTTATTAAACTAAATTAATTAAATTTAATTTAATAATAACAAAAAAAGATCTCTAGGGTTTTATCTGATCTGATTAAAAACTTTATCTCACAAAACTTGTCTCGCAAGAAACATAAAACAACAACCATCCGTTATTCGCGGCGCGAAACCCTGGTTCGCGGCGCGAAACTAGTGACTTTGGTAATGACGCAGTTAACTTGGCGAGGAAAAACAACATCACCGCCGCTTAGCCGGTGGTTGCGGTCTCAATTACCGCCGACTCCCACCACTGATCCGCCTGACGGTCGTCGATCGGTGGTGTGGAGTCTCCGGCGACAGCAACGGTATGAGTACCACCACCATCGCCGTCCGGCGATTGGAGAAACAAACAACCACCGCCACCGCTAGTGATCGCGGTGCGGCGGTCACCCAAACGCCGTCGCCGTTGTGCGGCTTCGACGCAAAACACCACACGCCATCACCATTATCGACGATGGCAGCCATGGTTATCACCTGTAAGTGCAAGAAACAATGGATTAAACAATCAAATCTTCATTTCATGATGTAAATGTTACAATATGAACTTTCTCTCTCTAGAATCTCTCTCTAGATCTCACTAATGAATATTACAATAAAGCTCCTTCTAACAAGTCTCTCTAACTAACTCCTTCTAACACTCTATATATACCCTTGACCTTAACATACACATACATTGACCTTACTAATTACATCTTTGACTTTTCTATTAAATGTTTTGACTTTGACTTTGATGCTTGACTTTCTTCTTTGACTTCCATCCTTTGACAATGTTTGACTTGAATATTATTTCCTCATCTTGAGATCTCGGATACAATAATATTTGCTCTAACAATCTCCCCCTTTGTATTCGAGATCACTCTTCAAAATGAGCTTCAGCTTTAACGATCTTTTGTCTTCAAGTCAAACAAACTTTCTCCAATTACAAAAGCCATACACCAAACAATCTCCCCATTTATGCAAGCATCATCTTCAGAGCAAAGTCTTCAAACATGATCTTGTCTTTTAGAAAAGCATAATTCTTCTCTTGAATCACAAACACTGTAGATCACTTGAATCAATCCACTACACTGTCAAGCTTCTTAACCAACTTTGATATCTTTGACCAATCCAACATTCTCATCAATCTTCAGAACTTGATATCAACCTTTAAATCCAAGGCTTTTCAACCTCAGATTCAAAAGATTCAAATTCAGAATTCTCTTTAGCTCCCCCTTAACCATTGCTTTCTTCTTTCAAACTCTTCATCAATTATTCCTCTTCATTCATATTTCCTCTCAATCCACCATCAGAATGTTCTTCAAATGTTTTCATCTTCAACTCTTGACACTATCATCTTTTTCTTCATGAAATATCAACACTTGTATCACGATCAACATTGATACTTGATTTACCCAAACATCTTGAAATCTTCAATCAACCATACTTGATATCTTGAAATCTTCAACATATATCATTTTGAACTCTTACACATAGTTCCCATACCTTCGTTGTGTCTTCGCATAAGTCTTTGATGAAACTTCTCCCCCTCATGATGATTAGGAGAATCCTGAGCATCATGAACAATCAAAGACATTATCATCAAATAGCTCATTCACAGGAACTACTCCCCTCAAAAGTTGGTTTACCATTCAAAGAACCATATGTCCCCCTCAATCAAATATCTCATCCATATCAGAGTGCTCCCCCTCAAATCCAGCTCAGGTTGCTCCCCCTCAAATGATGGGTAATCGGCTAACATAGAAGCACATTTAGCAACTATTGACACAACAACTCATAGAATTGTGTGGCCTATTTTTAGTGTTGGCAACAGGGTAGCACTGATAGGACTTCCAGTCATCACTGAATCAAAGTTATAAAACTAAGTTCTCAGACTGTTCCGGCAATATCACAAAGATATGCAATTGGAATCACAAAGACTCGTGCAAGTGTCAAAGAAATATCATCATATCAATTAGGCTCAAATATTGATTCAACCTGGGACGCAGATTGAAAATCAATGACTCTTGTGCATAGAATATGAAGTTCGGAGACCGGAGAGGATGTCTTCCTTAATTCAATATCTAAATCTTCCGAGTGAAGATTAGATAGATGATATGCTACTTCTCCGTGAGAATTGAAACAAACATCTTTTAAGAGATATTTGAGTAGCTTGGTGGGGTGACACAAGTTATCGACACTGGGTCCATGTCTTGTTTCAATATTCATCTCCAAAGAATCGAGAATGAATAGATGATGTGGTTAACCGGATAACTGTATAGGTTTGGGAAGGATCTTCTTTTATTCTTTTTGATCCTGTCTCACACTCACCATTTTCTTTTAGCTCCCCCTGTTGATCCAGCTCTCCTAAGACCTGATGAAATGATAATGATCCTGAATCTTTACTTAGTGAATAGGTTTTTACTTCTGTTATAGCTTGAGGAATTATCACTGAGTCTGTTCAGTGTCATTCCATGTTACTTATGCTGTAACTTAACTTTATAGATCAGGATCAGGATCAGGAGACTAACGAGCCTGTTCTGCAGTCTACTGATCCTGTCCACTGAAGTGAAGACCTCCTCCTGAAGACATTAAGATCATACACAAAGAACCATCAGCGACGTCGAAGAAATAGCTGATGACAGGAACAGCATGCTCGTGATCTGAAGACGGAACTCAGTGATAGCAGTCTGTTCACTATCGTATGACATCCTGAAGATTCATCAGGATACACATGACCCTGAACTTCCTCAGTTTCAGGAATCTAGTCACTGATCAGTATCCTGATCCTGAAGGATTATAACAATGTCTTAGTCTAATGCACAAAAGGATTATCCGCCTTTTCTGACACAATAGTACATAAGGGCAGTTACTTTACTGTTCCCTCCGTACTTATCAGACCATAAGGCAACTGTTTACAAACATCCTCTTTTGTACACCATGCAAAGAGTATTTGTTTATAGTAAATAGTACAACAGACCACTCACATTGTGACACGTCACAATAGTAGGTCTGCATGCATTTAATGCATGGAGTATAAATAGGACGTGAAGAGATGTTCTCCATACTTCTTCTTCATCCTAAAATACTCAAGTCCTTTCTCTCTTATTCCCTCTATCTTCTTTCTTTATTCTCTTCTCACTTAGTGCATAGTGAAAGAACTTAGATTGTTTAGTTTAGACTAATTGTCTTTTCTATTTCCGCAACAATCTGAATTCATATTGTTTATAAAACAAGAATTTAAAAGTGAGAAACTTGTGTGATTATATTCAACCCCCCCCCCCCTTCTATAATCCCAAACACTATCCTTACTTGAAGGTCACCTACTTGGGACCAACAAGTGGTATCAGAGCAGATACAAGCTCTCATTTTCTTCTTAAGAAAAATCTTGTGATCCTCTCTCTTCTTATTCTATGGCTCTTCAAGCTAAGGATAACTACTTTGATACTGGCTCTGCTGGAAAGCCTCCTCGGTTTAACAAAGACAACTTCTCTCTTTGGAAAACCAGGATGGAACTTTTCCTCTCTGGTTCTGATCCCCAGATTCCTTACTTTCTGGAAAACGGACCACATGTGCCTACACAAACCGTCCACCCCATTTCTGCTGCTGGTGGCCAACCTGCTGTTCCTGAAAGACAGCTGGTAAAGCCCGTAACTGACTGGAATGATGAAGACAGACGCCTGGTCAACATTGACACCAAGGCTAGGTCTCTCATTGCCATGTCACTTCCTGATGACGTCTTTCATTCTGTCTGTCACCTTCGCTCTGCTAAGGAGATATGGGACACTCTTTGTGTTCAATATGAAGGTACTGCCGTACTCATGGAATCAAGAAAGATTTTCTTGGTTCGTCAGTACGAAAGCTTTATTCATCAAAAGGATGAAACTCTCTCCCAGCTACATCAGAGATTCAACTGTCTTCTGATTGATCTGAAGACCATCGGTACTACCTACTCTAACTCTGAGGTGGTTACCAAGTTCATGGAAGCTCTTCCTGAACATTGGGAAATTTACACCTCCTGCTTAACTATGTCAAAGGACATAAAGACACTCACCCTAAGTGAGTTGTACGGTATTCTTCTGAACCGTGAACAACAAAAGAAACTGAAAAAGAATCTCATAAGAGATTCTAAAGAATCCAAAAGCACATCTGTTGCATTGGTTTCTGATTCAGTTCCTCATGTTGCTGCCACTTCTTCTTCAGTAACTATTACTGAATTAGAATCTTCTGACTCTGACATGTCAGAAGATCCTGAATTCAATGAATCTCTTGCTCTTTTAACCAGATCTTTCAAGAAGTTTGCCAAAAAGGGAAACTTCCATAAAAAGAAACATCTTTCTATTACTGACAAGCCTAAGTCAGATCCTGTTGACAAGGCTACTGCTATCTGCTACAACTGTCAGGGCAAAGGACACTTTGCTAATGATTGCAGGTACAGAAAAAGTCAGTTTGCTCCCTCCTCTGCTAAATCTTCTTCCAAGAACCCCAAATACCAGCGCCTGAAGGAAAAGTACAAGAAGATGAAAACTCAGCGTAAAGGCAAAGGTCTAATCGCAGAAGACTGCGACTGGGATGATGTCTCCTCTGATGACTCGTCTGATGAGGAAGATACTCAAGTGGCACTGATGGCCATTATTGAGGAACCTACCTTAGCTCTCATGGCTAAGATAGAAGAGGTTCCTGAAGAGATTCCTCCTCAGGATCCTGAAGCTTCTTCCACAACTCCTGAAGCTTCCACCTCTACGACTGATTCTTCCAGTCAGGTACCTATTCCTCTCATCCCTCTTGAAAGCTTAACTCAGTTGGACCTAGTCACTCTTGATCTTTACAAAGCCCTTAATGGTAAAACCTCTGCTGAAAAAATGAATATTGATCTTAGAGGACAACTCAAAGAATGTCAAGAAAAAATAAAACAGCTTACCATTTTGGAAGAAAATTATAAGGACCAGGCCACTGTAAACAAAACTCTCTGTATTGAAAGAGAATTGGCTCTTGCTGCCAAAGAAAAGGCCCTTGCTCAATTAAATGCTGAAAAAGTCACCATCAAAGGATGGAGTGACGCCTCTGAAAAAGTTGATGAAATATTAGCTTCAGGGAGGTCTGACAAAAGCAAAAGAGGTCTTGGATTCTTTCGTGGATACAAGAAAGAAGAAACTAAGTCTGATAGTTCCATGCTCAAATTTGGAAAATTTGTTTCTTCTATTCCCCTTCCTAACACTCCTTCTTCTTCTTCTAACACTCACCCTGAAGGTGCTCCTAAGAGCAAAAAGAATACAGTTAAGGATAAATCCAAAACTGAAACACCTTCAAAGACCAAGGGTCCTAAACCCAAGAACAAAGTTCTGGGTGGTGGTCCTTCAGTCTCTGGAACTAAGTCTCTTTCTCAGAGTCCTGCTCCCAGACTGAAGATTGACCTGAAGCAAAAGACTCAGGAGAAGAAACCAATTCCTCCAATGTCCAATGCTAAAGGCATACTTGGTGCAGGTCCTGCTCACCTAAAGTTCAAAAACTTTCTGGACCACACTAAACGCTTTCAATATCGCAAATGCTATCACTGTGGATTAAATGACCATATTGCGAGTAAGTGTCCTGATGCTACCAAAGCTGAAAAATCAGCTAAGGTAAAGAAGATTCCCAAGACTGAGAAATCAGTCAAAGGAAAGAAGGTTGTCAAGACTGTTCCTTCAGTCAAGACTCCAGCCTCCTGTACTGATACTTCAGTAAAGGCTGACACTGATTCAACCAGTCCTACTGATACTTCTGGATCCATAGTTCTATGGGTACCAAAGAAAACTTAAACTCTATATTTTACAGGATAAGGGCATCTGGTACTTGGACAGTGGATGCTCTCGACATATGACTGGTTCTAAATATGTCCTCACTAACTACCGTGAAGAAAGAGGTCCTGCTGTGACCTTTGGCGGAAACGGTAGAGGCCAAACCCGAGGGTATGGCACTCTGACCAACGGAGTAACTACTTTCAAAAGAGTTGCTTATGTTGAAGGCCTGATGCATAATCTTCTGAGCATCAGTCAACTGTGTGATAAGAATCACAAAGTTTCTTTCTCTAAGAAAAAGTGCAAAGTCAAGAACAGGAGAAAGGAAGTTATTCTCAATGGTGTTAGACATGCAGATATCTACATCATCAATATGAATACTTCCACTGATAACTTCTGTTTCGTATCACGTGCTTCCACTGATATGAATTGGCTCTGGCACAAGCGTCTCTCTCATCTCAACTTCAAGACGCTGAATCAACTCTGCATCAACAACCTGGTTATTGGTCTTCCTGACTTTCGCTATACAAAGGAATCTCTTTGTTCAGCATGTGAGAAAGGAAAACAGACCAGGGCTAGCTTCAAGTCTAAGCAGATTTCCTCCATCAGCTCTCCTCTACAACTTCTCCACATGGATCTCTTTGGACCCGTTAATGTCCAATCCATTGGTGGAAAGAAATATACTCTGGTAATCGTAGATGAATATTCCAGATATACTTGGGTTTTCTTCTTACGTGCCAAGAGTGATGCTCCTGAAGAAATCATCCTGTTCGTCAGGAAGATGGAAAGACTCAACAACCTTACTGTTCGATCAATAAGAAGTGACCATGGGACTGAGTTCAAAAACAGTACCCTGGAATCCTTCTTTGAACAAAAAGGTATCTCTCAAAACTTCTCCTCGGTGAGAACTCCTCAGCAAAATGGTGTTGCTGAAAGACGAAACAGGACGCTGATTGAAGCTGCGAGATCTATGCTGAGTGAAGCCAACCTTGCCACTCAGTTCTGGGCTGAAGCCGTAAATACTGCTTGCTATACTCAGAACAGATCTCTGATTGTCAAGCGTTTCAGAAGAACCGCTTACGAACTCTTTCGTAACAGGAAACCATCAATCGAACATCTCCATATCTTTGGTTGTGTCTGCTACATCCTGAACAACAAAGATAATCTTGGAAAGTTTGATTCTAAATCTGATGATGGAATTTTCCTCGGATACTCATCCATCTCTAAAACTTACCGTGTGTTCAACAAACGAAGACAAACCATTGAGGAAACGATTCATGTCAAGTTTGATGAATCGGGTCCTACCTTTCCTCACCCAAATGATAATACTGAAATCAATCAGTGGGCTGACTCTTTCTTTCAAGTCCCTGAACCTCCTATTGCTGATCCATCTCCTCAAGACCTTCCTGATGGTTTTGAAGATAATCCTATACCACCCACTGATATAACCACTCCACCTCTCATAAATGCCACCCCTATCTCTCAAATCACACCACCTGAACCTGATCAACCCACTAACAGTGAAGACTTCTCTCAAACCACTGTTAGTGAACCCTCTCCTACCAATCTTCTTCCTGATCCATCATCCAATGAAGCATCTACTTCAGGACAGGTGTATCAACCACCTGCTCTCCGATGGACCAAAGATCATCCCATTGATCAAGTTCTTGGAAACCCTTCTTCTGGTGTGAAAACCAGACGTCAGGCTAGTAACGTCTGTCTTTATGTAAATTTTATCTCTGAAAATGAACCTAAAGAAATAGATGATGCCTTGCGTGATCCTGCCTGGGTCTCAGCCATGCAGGAAGAGCTAGCAGAGTTCATCAGAAATAATGTCTGGCTTCTCGTCCCTAGGCCTCGAAAACGTACAATCATTGGTTCCAAGTGGATTTTTCGAAATAAACTTGATGAGATTGGTACAATCATTCGAAACAAGGCTCGCCTTGTGGCTCAGGGATACAGGCAGGAAGAGGGCATTGATTACGATGAAACCTTTGCTCCTGTTGCTAGGCTCGAAGCAATTCGACTCTTCCTAGCTTTTGCAGCACATATGAACTTCAAAGTTTATCAGATGGACATTAAAAATGCCTTTCTGAATGGAAAACTTAATGAAGAGGTCTATGTGGCTCAGCCTCCTGGCTTTGTAGATCCTAAGTTCCCTGATCACGTCTACAAGTTAAACAAGGCTCTCTATGGGTTAAAACAGGCTCCTCGTGCCTGGTATGATACCCTCTCAACCTTTCTTCTCTCTAAAGGTTTTGTTCGTGGAAAGATTGATAGCACTTTATTTCTAAAGAAATATCCTAAGCATATCCTTCTTGTCCAGATATATGTCGATGACATTATCTTTGGATCCACAAATCCCAAACTCTGCGAAAAGTTTGAGTTGCTCATGAAATCTGAATATAAAATGTCTATGATGGGCGAACTAACATTCTTTTTAGGACTTCAGATCAAGCAATCTGAAAAGGGAATTTTCATCAATCAAGGTAAATACGTACATGAGATGCTGAAGAAATTTGATCTCACATCCTGTACACCGATGAAGACTCCAATGGCTCCTCCTCTGTCTCTTGACAAGGATTCCAAAGGGAAACCTGTTGATGTGACTCTCTATAGAGGAATGATTGGCTCACTGCTGTATCTTACAGCGAGTCGTCCTGATATCATGTATTCTACATGTCTCTGTGCTCGTTATCAGGCTGAACCCAAAGAATCCCATCTGACCGCTGTAAAGCGGATCTTCAGATACCTGAAGGGAACTCCTAACATAGGTCTTTGGTACTCCAAGGACTCAGGGTTCGATCTAACAGCTTATTCTGATAGTGACTTTGCAGGATGTAAGATCGACAGGAAAAGCACTACTGGTGGCTGTCACCTATTAGGTGGCAAGTTGGTGAGTTGGACTAGCAAGAAGCAGAACTCTGTGTCCACATCAACTGCTGAAGCTGAATATGTTGCAGCAGGAATATGTTGTGCTCAGGTCCTGTGGCTGAGAAATCAACTTCAGGACTATGACATACAACTCTCAAAAATTCCTATCTACTGTGACAACACTTCAGCAATAGCCATTGCTAACAATCCTGTCTTACACTCTAAGACAAAGCACATTGAAGTGAGATATCACTTCATCAGGGATCATGTGATGAATGGTGATATTGAACTCCATTTTGTCCCTACTGAATATCAGCTTGCTGACCTCTTTACCAAACCACTGGATGTGACGCGTTTTAATATGCTCCTCAGTGAACTTGGGATGTTAAATCCTGAAGAATAGAAGTTCTCAGGACAAACAGTTGTTAAAGTCCTTATGAAAATATTTTCTCAGGACCTCTTTTCTTAACAACTCCTGAATAACTCTTCTTCAGAGGATAACTCTGTTCAGTACTTAAAAAATCTTTGTTCAATATCCGAATACTGATGATTCTCAGGTAAGTATTTCTTCCCTCTGCTACTGAAACCTTATCGCATTAAATGTGATAAGAGGATTTTCCCAAAACAGTACTTATCTGATAAGTACTCTGATTCCAATAAATCATATCTTTCACCAAAATGGAATCATCCCCTGAAAAGGTGGTTTTTAGTTTTTCAACAAAAACAAACCTTTCATCTGCACTGACACGTAATGGGACGTTTCCTGTTCCCCACTACGTGTGTCAGGCGCGTGAACGCGCGTAGAACTCCCTTTTTCATCATTACGTTTGAATTTAGCCGCTCTTTTCTCTCTCATCCATTTTCTCTCTCCTACCACGAGGTATAAAAACCTCATTCGTAATCCTTTTCACTCTTTACGCTCACATAATACTCTCTAAGCATTCAAGCAAGAAAAAGCAAGAATCTGCATTCTCAAGAACACCAAGAACACACACTTACCACTTCTTTAACAAGATCATCGTAAGTTTCCTTATGTTCTTTGTTCTTTCCACAATCTAAGTTGGCTTTCTTCTCTAAAAACAACTTATTTTGATAAACGTTTTTCCAAAAACCCTAAGATCACTTCGTTTGATCTTAGTTTTCCCAAAATTTTCTAAGATTTGTGTTAAAACTGTTTAAAATGATTTTTCTTATTTCTTTTAAGAACAATCATAAACTACTATTTTGATATCTATTCATCAAAATAGAAGTCCTTTTTAATACCAAAACACATTCCTTTTGTGTATTTTGGCATCTAATCTATTCTAAGTATAAAGGATTTCACCATTTTTATGAACATATTTTGTGTTCATTGAAAAATGAAGAAAAATGCATATTTTGGACTCTTAATCATCCATATATGTTATTTTTATGTTTTTGACAGGATGGCTGCTACTACATCTACATCCCTGGACGCCCAGCTCTCCTCAGAGGCCACACCTCTGCAAGCTACTGAGAGCTTGCCAATAGTCATCCCGCAGCACGACGTCCAATTCAAACAGAACAACGTTGTTGGTCTGTTTGATATCCCTGAAGGCAAGGAATATCTAATTCCTGCAAAAGACTTCCTGCTACGCAGCCCGCTGAAGACGGCTTTCACTCTGGACCCAAAGCCAAACAAGCCAATGCTGCAACAACTGTGGTCCACTGCCACTGTAGCCAAGGAGAAGAATACAAAAGGTGTCCTGCGAGAGGTCATCAAATTCCAAATCAAGGAAAACATCATTTCCTTTGGTTTCGGAACCCTCAGGAACGTGCTCAACTTCCCCAAGAAGAAGCGCTTCCCTCCTGTCCCCTCCGCTGACGAAATAGTAGAGTTCCTGGACGCTATAGGCTACAGATGGCCTGTCAACAAGGAAGGCGTCCTGCTCCCAAAGACAGGTGCCACTGTCCATAAGTCAGGACTAAACGCTACGTTCTATTATATATGGAACACGTTTGGCCTGTGCTTATCGGGCAAGACGGGGAGCACGGAGCAGTTCCCTATGGTCATTCAGTAGATGGTCTTCTCTGCGATCAAGAATCGCGAGTTCGACTATGCTCGCTCCATCTGGGACGACATGGTGAAGAAGGTCCGAAGCAAGAACCGGGTCGTCAACGTTGCCTTCACCAGGTTTTTCTCGGCCATCCTGGAGCTGCATATGGGGGAAAACTACCCCAAGGTCGGGAACTCCAACAACTACGCCCTCGGGCCTAGGTTCCTGGACCAGGTTGCTTATCATCCTGACGACGTCCCTCTCTCCGACGTCCTGGTCGTTCCTGAACAAGTTCAGGATCAGGATGCTGAACAATCCACCTCTCCAACCGCAGGTACGTTTTCTCTCTTCTCTTCCAAACCACATTCTTCTACTTCTATGCATGCTATGTCAGTAGCTAACCCCATACTGACTTCCCCAGCTGCAACCACAACTTCTGCGCTCCAGAAGCGCCCCCAACCATCTTCTGCCACTCCTCCACCTCCTCCAAAACGCGCCAAAGCTAGGGCGCAAAAGAAAAAGACACAGGCGGCTGGTAAGAAATATTACATTACCCTGCCCCAGTTCTTTAATAAACCATCCCCTTTGTCTAAACATTCTTCCACTGCAGATACTTCTATCTCTGCTCCTGTTACACAAGAACCTGAGGTGGTTCAACTCGAACCCTCAGAGAATGTGGTGGGTAATCATTCTGATACCCTCCAAGCCTCAGGTAATATTTCTAAGCAATCTATTACTGTTACTTCTTCTATGAAAGCTAATGAGTCTTCTAGTACTCACTTAGCTACTCTGTCTACAGGTTCTTTAGGAGCAGGTTCTGAAGGGCATCTTCATCAGGATGACCCCTTCAACGACTTCATTCTCACGGATGCCGAGCATCAGCTGAACACAGCTGAACTTCGCAGGCAGTCCGCTGAAAGGAACCTGCATGAGGCCCGCACAGCCCTCCAGCAGAAGGAGGCAGAGCACTCAGCACAACTCCAGACCTTACAACAGGAGCTTGTTGCTGCCAAAGCCGCTGCAGCCGCTGCTGAAGCCGCCGCCGCCAGTGCCACTGCCGCCGCCATCGCCGCGACTCCGCCGCCCACGGCCGTCACCCTCTCCATCCCTTGTCTGGATAATATCCATGACAAGGTGTCACAAGTTGCCTCCTCTTCCACCAACCTTCAGGCATCTATTGATGACTTGAAGGCAACGGCTCTCCCTGCGCTCTCCACAGAGATCAACCACAGCACCAACTCTCTCACCACCTTCCAATCAACGGTGGTTCAGAGATTGGATGCTCAGGAAGCCGCTCTCCGCGCCATCCAGGAGCAGGTGACAGGGCTCTCCTCTGCTGTCAACGCCCTCACCTCTGCTCCTGCGCCGCCTCCATCCTTCACCACGGCGGACAGGGAGGTGTTGCAGTCCCTGATCTCATCATCATTCATCCAGCGCAAAGTCCTCAGTGACATGGCCTCTCTCCTCCAAAGGAGTGTGTCAACAGCTGCCTTGGTACAGGCACCTGCTGAGGGGGAGAGACAGCCCCGAGACCATTCAGCCTATTCCCCCTCCACAAACTGGAGAACCACTGAAGACGGGGGGAATAATGAAGACGACGATGATGATGATGAAGATGATGATGATGATATAGACGACATCTTCGTCGAGAAGGTTCCTGCCACAGCGCCCATTCCAGGGCTCGCACAACCTTAGGGGGAGAACCCTGATGCCTCTGGTATGTCTCCACTACCATCCTCTCCCTCTACCTCTGATAATCAACCTATATCTACTCTTCTTAAAACCAAACCTACCCCTAAAACCATCACCCTAGACTCCTCACCTGAAGACTCCCCTCCTAATAACCTTCAAATGGTTATCTACCAACCTCCTAAATTACCTTCTCCTGAACCATCTCCTGAAATCACCTCTCACCCTGAACCTGAACAACCCTTTAACCAAGCCGATCCTGAAACTCAAGATGTCAACTATGGTTCTGTCACTGGTGACATTATTCGCCTAATGGAGAATAGTCCCAATGAACAGACCAGAGCTGAATTATCTAAAATGACCTTCAGGATCACACCCCTCAACCAAGAAACCATTTCTACCCGTCCTACAACCCGTTTCAACCAAGAAGCCTCTTCATCCAGAACCCCTGAAATCCGAGCCACCCCTGAAACCATATGCCTTTCATCAGATGATGAATTCATCTCTGATGACTTCTCTACCCCTGCCTCTTCACCCAGATCACCTCCCTCAAACTCTCCTAGATCTGAAGGTGAAAATTACCCTGACAATTCCTTTGCCATTGACAGGGTGGCGCTTAGACGCCGTGATAGGGCGACTCGAGAGTACAAGAGTAAAAATCCCTCTTCGTACCTCTTGTGACTCCGAGTTCGCCTATCTCTCGCAGGAGGAGTACAACGAGGCTGTACAGGCTCAACTAGAGCACAATAAAAAGCAGAAGGAAGCTTTCCTCTCTGCTCAAGCCGCTCGAAGGCTTGCATTGGATTTTGTAGATGAAGATGCTGAAATAAGTGCAGATCCTGTCCTTGCACAGAAGGCTGTTCTGAAGGTCTTCAACAAAAATGCAGAGATACAGACTGGAGAAGTAAATGCTGAGCTTGACTGGTGCAGAGATCGGTTACACCTCCGAAAGCATGGTGCTGCCATCTCAGGAATCCATCTTCGCCGATCTAGAGGCAAGAAAGGTAATCCTGGTAAAACCTGGATCACAGTCAAACGCTCTGGAGTAAAGGACGTAGAGCACACTCTGGACAAGTTAGATCGCTACAACTTGTCAGAGTGGAACGAAATCAGATCCCTACTTCCCAAAGCCAACAAGAACTATCGGGCTGAAGTAGAAGAAGTCATTGAAGGACTTATTGCTCGCATCAGAAGGACAACTGAAATACCTGATGACCTGCTCCAACACTCCTCAGTCCTATCTCAGCAGCCTGTTCGAAGATCTGCAGGCACCTCTACAAGAAGACCTACTCCCTGTCTTCCCAGAATGGTTGTTAAACCTCTGGACCTCTCGATGCTTGATCTTTCATTCCCTCCTGGAATCTCTTTATCTGAAGGACAAGTAATCAGAGAACCTGTTCATGGCATTTGTGTTAGCAATAACTCAATCCTACGCTTTCAGCGCTTCAGTGAGCTACACATAGCGCCCTATGAACATCTTTTGACAGTTCTCTTCACTGCACAACAAGATAAGAAGAATCCAGACAACAAAGAGATTATTCGCACTGTCAGAGCTATACTTGATCACAGACTTGCCTTCAGCGACACTCCTGTTCCTGTTTGCGTCAAGACTGAATACATTAGCGAAGAATCTGATAGTTAGATATCTTGTATTTTTTTTCTTTCAGTACTTCTATCATGTACTCTTGTATTTTCCTTACTCTTGTAATATTTAAATGAGATTAATGAGAATGCAATTCAGTGCATTGTACTTCATTCCATCATAGTACTGAAAAAGATCCCTCAAAACAGTAAATGGGACATGTACCTTTATGAGTTCTATTTCCTACTGTTTAGTTCTAGACTTAGATTTATTTCTAACTTTTCTAGATTAAGACAATTACTCTGTTGTCTTATCATTATCATTTAGGGGGAGATTGTTGATCCAGCTCTCCTAAGACCTGATGAAATGATAATGATCCTGAATCTTTACTTAGTGAATAGGTTTTTACTTCTGTTATAGCTTGAGGAATTATCACTGAGTCTGTTCAGTGTCATTCCATGTTACTTATGCTGTAACTTAACTTTATAGATCAGGATCAGGATCAGGAGACTAACGAGCCTGTTCTGCAGTCTACTGATCCTGTCCACTGAAGTGAAGACCTCCTCCTGAAGACATTAAGATCATACACAAAGAACCATCAGCGACGTCGAAGAAATAGCTGATGACAGGAACAGCATGCTCGTGATCTGAAGACGGAACTCAGTGATAGCAGTCTGTTCACTATCGTATGACATCCTGAAGATTCATCAGGATACACGTGACCCTGAACTTCCTCAGTTTCAGGAATCTAGTCACTGATCAGTATCCTGATCCTGAAGGATTAGAACAATGTCTTAGTCTAATGCACAAAAGGATTATCCGCCTTTTCTGACACAATAGTACATAAGGGCAATTACTTTACTGTTCCCTCCGTACTTATCAGACCATAAGGCAACTGTTTACAAACATCCTCTTTTGTACACCATGCAAAGAGTATTTGTTTATAGTAAATAGTACAACAGACCACTCACATTGTGACACGTCACAATAGTAGGTCTGCATGCATTTAATGCATGGAGTATAAATAGGACGTGAAGAGATGTTCTCCATACTTCTTCTTCATCGTAAAATACTCAAGTCCTTTCTCTCTTATTCCCTCTATCTTCTTTCTTTATTCTCTTCTCACTTAGTGCATAGTGAAAGAACTTAGATTGTTTAGTTTAGACTAATTGTCTTTTCTATTTCCGCAACAATCTGTAAATTCATATTGTTTATAAAACAAGAATTTAAAAGTGAGAAACTTGTGTGATTATATTCAACCCCCCCCCCTTCTATAATCCCAAACACTATCCTTACTTGAAGGTCACCTACTTGGGACCAACACCCCCTACACTCAAGCTCTCGGAAATTTTACCTCATGCACACCCTCACACACTAGGTCTAACCTAGGGTTGTGTTTCTTGGGTAGATCCTCCGGCTCTGGATAGATCATAGAAACTTCTATATCCTATCACACATAGTTAATATCATGAAATGATATTCTTTGAAACTTCTAAGTATCTTCATACCAGACCGTGATATGATGGTGATTCATATGTGATACAATATGTATATGGGGAACATATTTTGAAAGGAAATGAGGAATATAAGTTGAAGATATCATATGTTGAAGAGAAATAATCAATAGTTCAAACAAGTGATGATTGATTGTAGAAATCAAAATTCTTGATCATGAATTCCAAAGAACAAAATTCAAACGCGAAACAGATAGACTCAGTAAGCACAATGTATTCAAGAAATGAATCAATGATTAGAAAGTTTAATTGTGAAGAACAATTCACAATTAATAATCTGATTAAGAATTGAATCATTGAAATGAAATAACGTGAATGAAATCAACTTGGAATTCAAGCGAGGGTATTTCCACCGAATAATTTCAACGAATATATGAGATGTGGAAATAACTAGGTGAAGAAAATTATAACACGTGGTAATTCTAGAAACGATTTATAATTGGAAAGAAACTAACACAAGTAAGTTCCTTATGATGAATACCACGGTTAAAGATAGGTAAGCGCAAGTTCTATACTAAGGGTTTAGAAGGATACTTACATTAAAGCTCAGGCATTGAAGACTGGGTCCTAAACCGAATTGTTTAGAAGCCACTAAGCATTGAAGACCGGGTCCTGAACTGAATTATTCAGGAGCCACCAACCTGCAAAATCAAACAGATTTTGGTATCCACTTGGATGTGGATCCTCTTTTGTTAGAGAAATTTGGGTTATAAGATGAAATCTTGTAAATCCCAAATCGTTCATCTATATAATCGTCACTTACAAAATCATTTCTTTGAAAGTAAGAACCAGATGATTTTCTTTTGGATAGACTAAGAAGTTTATTTGTAGAATAAACTAACTGAGACTTACCAAAAGACGTGTCATGGAAAAATTTGTTCTTTTGAACTTTCGGTTCCAAAGCAAATGATTTTGTACGAGCTACCTTTGTACTAGATCCCTTAACTTGCCAAATGAACTTACTAGTTGAATAACGATGTTTACCTGAACGATCAACATGACAATCATAGAAGAGATATGAAGTACGAATCTGACCACTTGAGTTGATGCTACTCTGTGTAGTACTATCCACATTGCTTGAATCATGATCTTTGAAAATTGTCTTCTCAAATTCCTTCACTTTGGAAGAAAACTTGTTTCTCTCTTCAAGAAGATCATTAAGCTTCTTCTGCTGATCAGATCGCATTCGTTGCTCATACATGATATTAGTCGATAATTCAGATAACTTGCTTGTAAGCTTTCTTATTTCAGCCTTAAACGCTTCCTTTTGATCCTCAAAATCTGCTTCCACAAGACTTGGCTTCTTAGGTTCAGCGATTATCTGTTCTAAGACACTCTTTTCATGTCCAAGAACCTTCTCTTTTTGTTTAAATTGATGTCTTACATCAGATAACTGATTCTGTAAGTCAACAATTTGTTTTTGAAGCTCAATACGTTTCTTGTCATCAACTTTCCTCACTGAATGAACAACTTGGACTTCTTCTTCAAATTCATGCATCATATTCTGATATTTCCCGGCACGAAGACTCGGTTTCTTCAAAGAGTTCTTCAGCTGCCTCTCAAACTGCTTCCTCTCTAGGACAAGCTTCATTTCTAACTCAGATATTTTCTCTGAAAGTGTTTCACTTTTCAAATCAAATACCTTTCTTTCGTCTGTTAAAGTATGTTGAAGATCAGAAACATTCTTTGTAAACTGCTCAATTTCTGTTTCAAACTTGTGTCTTTCATTCGCAAACTCTAATTCAACATTTTGCTTTTCCTGTCCAGCTTTGTCTTCTAATAATTTCTGAAGATCAGCCACTGTCCTTTGAAGCTCTAAAATCTCTTGAACATATTCTTCTCTGTCTTTTGCAAACCTGTTTCTTTCATTCACCAGATCATATTCACTTTCATACACAACTTGTTGTAGAGTCTGGATTTGCTCAAGAAACATCTCTCTTTCAGCATTGTACTCATTCTGCTCTTTGAATTTGAGAGATTCATACTCAGATTGAGTCGTTTTGAGAAGATTTTCAAGATCCACAATCTTCTCTTCTAAAACCAATGTAGGAACATAAGGTTTAGCTTCGACATCTGATTCTTGAGAAGAATTAATATCAGGATAAACCAGAAAATCAGAAGAATTAGACGAGTCTTTTGATTTGATTCTCAGAGTGTCTGAATTATATACAAACTTGACCCTATGATATTTAGGTTCATAATATACAGGATCATGTTTTTCAATCTCTTGCATATCTGAGAAGTCTTCCTTCATTTCAAAACCTTTTAAAGAAGGAAATCTGGTGCTCATTAACATACTTGAAAAATCATAAAATGCAGATTTCTCCTTAAGAGCTTTTTTCAACACATTTGGATTCTCATAACCTAAACCCCATTTAACATCAAGAAAATCTCTGAGTGCACTGGGTTTGTTTAGAAAAATTGTCCGTTCAGAAACACCTATTTTGTGAAGCTTCTCATCTAAAAATTGAATTATCTTGCTTGATTCCTTAATTTGCTTTTTACATTGAAGCTTTGTCTCTGCAATTTGTTTTTCAAAATCAAGCTCTTTTTCTTTGATCTGATTTTTCATTTGAAGCTCTTTCTCTTTAATCTGATTTTTCATTTGAAGCTCTTGTTCTTTGATATGATTTTTCAAATGAAGCTCTTTTTCTTTAAATTGAGCAACTGCTTTTGCAAGCTGTGTTGTAAGACTAGCCTTCTCACGTTCAAGTCTCTTTGTTTTATCCCAATCTCGTTCATACTGTATTTCATCATCAGAATCCATTGTTATCTGCACAAAAGATAATAAGGATCGTCAACAGAAACTTCGATTAGAAGTGTGAGTAGTGCACAAATGATTTATTTCAAACAAATCAAAAATTCTGAAGAAAATGGGTAAAAATAAACTTGAAGGACTAAAAATGACAAAACAAGAAACTTAAACGACTCACAAACTTGAAAACACACGTACAAGGACTAAAATTGAAAATAGAATAAAAAAAATGAAAAGAAAACACAACACAACTATTTAATAAAAGAAAAAGAAAGAAATAAAAGAAAAACCAATAATTCTTGCAAACACAATAGCTAAAAAAAAAATAGCTCAAAGACATTCAAAAACACTCAAAAATAAGCACAAGACTCGAGATACACCACATGGCTCGAGATAGTGAAGAAAATGGCTCGAAATACGAAAAAAATGGCTCGAAATACACCCTTCACGCGCCTGCACGCGCTACACACGCGCCAGATGCGAACTTCACGCGCTGAACGCGCCAACACGCGCTGGTCACGCGCTTAACACGCGCTCTTCACGCGCCAATAACTCGAGCGGCATAAGTCACGCTGATGTCAGGCTGACGTCATGTAAGCGGTCAGCAGCATCTGACTCGCGCTGACCGAGTGCTTACTGAGCGTCTGACCGCTGATTGGACCGTCTGACCGAGAAAAATGGCTCTGACCGACGAAAAAGCTCTGACTGAGAGCTTCTGACCGAGTTTGTTAGCTCTGACCGAGCGCTTACCAACTAACTCGAGTGCTGACTGACCTAATCTTGCTGACCAGACTCGAGATATCTCAAAAATGGCTCGAAATAACCAATCTAGACTCGAAATACTCAAAATTCTGCTCGAGAAATTATTATGGGACTCGAAAAATGCATATGTAACACTTGAGATATCATATTTTGACTTACAAACACCTCTTTGCAAAAAATTATACAAATTTTGGATCAAACATCCAATATTTTCATCTTCTTCCCCAAGAAAAGCTCAAGAACATGAAGAACACATTCAACTCAAAAATTTTAAAAACACACAATTAACATCTAAAATCAAAAACAAAAGGTAGATTTATGTCCAAAAACACTTTTTAGAAACAAATCCACTCAAAAACGAATCAAAAACACACTAAATCTCACAATCACTCATGACCTCCATTGATGAACTTTGAAGATCTTCAAAAAACAAAACTCAAATTTTGAAGCAAATTTGATCTAGAATGATTAGAGATGATTAAAAAACACACTAGAAACACAAAAACACACACAAATCTACAAGATCTACAACAAAATCTACAAATCTAAACAAAAAATCTATAAAACCCATTTCTTCAAAATTTCTTCAATTTTCTTCAAATTTCTTCAAATCTTCAATCCAATTGTGCACAAATCTTCTGCCATAGCTCTGATACCAATTGTAAGTGCAAGAAACAATGGATTAAACAATCAAATCTTCATTTCATGATGTAAATGTTACAATATGAACTTTCTCTCTCTAGAATCTCTCTCTAGATCTCACTAATGAATATTACAATAAAGCTCCTTCTAATAAGTCTCTCTAACTAACTCCTTCTAACACTCTATATATACCCTTGACCTTAACATACACATACATTGACCTTACTAATTACATCTTTGACTTTTCTATTAAATGTTTTGACTTTGACTTTGATGCTTGACTTTCTTCTTTGACTTCCATCCTTTGACAATGTTTGACTTGAATATTATTTCCTCATCTTGAGATCTCGGATACAATAATATTTGCTCTAACATCACCGCCGATCGGTGGTTCACTCAAAAACGTTGACGATGGTAGCGGCTTTGGCCACCACCGCTGTCGTTTTTCCGATTGCGAACGATGCCGCCACCACGAACGGTGGTGCGGCGTTTAACCGTGGCCAATCGCCACCACACGGTTGTCGTGTGGTGGTGTTCGTATACGACAGCCGCCGCCACCACGGCGTTGTGATGCGGTTGGCAGCCATCGCCACCACCACTCGCTGTGGTGGGGTTGGCTTTTGGTGCGGTAGCCGGCGGCCACCACTGACTGTGGTGTGGCTGTCGGTGGTTTGGTAGTTCGGCTTCGATCACCACCCGCGGCGAGGCCGTAAGGCAGCCCGATGGTTCGATCGATCACCACCCGCGGCGAGGCCGTAAGGCAACCCGGTGGTTCGATCGATCACTACCCGTGATCGGCCACCGCCACCACTAACGGTGGCGCAGTCTTTCTAATCACAGCCGCAACCACGACCTGTGGTGCGGCGTTGCGGTTGCGATGCAAGGACAGTCGCCGGCCACCACCAACTGTGGTGTCGCCAGCGGTGTTTTACGGTGGTCTGGTGGTTCGGTTGGCTAACTGCCGCTGTTCCACCACCAATCAGGTTTATGCGAAAAATCCAATTTTTACAATTATAAAAACATACAAAAATCGAATTTTTTAACAAACCTAATTATCAAACAGTTAAACCTGATCTGTAGGTTTAAGAAGTGGCTCTGATACCACTGTTGGGAACCGTAGGCACTAACGGTGCGCGCGGATAACAAAAACGATTCCCAAAAGTCGAATCCAACTTAAACCTAACAGATACAAAATCAAGAGTGTTTGATGGTTTACCTTTAAGCGAATAAACTCCGGAAAGCGAGCAGGGGGTACACCGCTACTGACACCATGCGAGAGGGTTGCTAGACCACCAAGGATTAGCCAAAAACGAATCTTTTTTCGGCTTCTGTGTGTGTGCGCCGGTTTATGGGAGGGAGAGAAAGTGAGAGAGATTTCTTGAGAGCTAAGATTAATTATTGGTTGTTACCTTAATCCTTTATATATATAGATAAGGTAGTATTCGTAACCAATTATAACTCTCTTATAATTATCTTCTTAATTAACCAAACTTGATTAATTAATTTAATAATTATATTTAATAAATAATTTAACTAATTATTTATTTTATTTCTCCTTTTAATAATTAAAGACAATTAATTATTTTTCTCACACACATAATCCAAACGTTCTCATTTCAGTGTGCAGCGGTGTGACCTACTAGTGTCTTATAACATTGGATACGGTAATCATGTTACTGTCTCGCACATAATCCTAACAAAATCTACATAGCCTTGTTGGATCTTGTTTCATTTGGCAACTTCTTGCTCTCTTGGTTAACTAACTTTTGTTGTAGTTCTAGTTTTAGAAATCCAGTTTAAGTTTTGCAAATTTGTCCATTTTAGATGTGTAGTCCAGTGATGATTCTGTTCTTTTGATTCATTAGTGACTTATTGCTACTTGTACATTTGTTTTCCTTGATGACATTTATGCAATTATCAACCATGTATAGTGGGTTGGGAGGTAAAATTAGCATACTTAATTTGTCTCCATCATATGAGGTTGTGTTCAGTTCTATTGTCTAGTGAGAGAGACCAGAAATCCTTCTTTCAAGGGTACAAGACAACTTTGCAGCAACTTGGATCAAAAGTATTTGGTAAGCAAAGTTTCACTTTTTTATGTGTGGTTATGGGCTTTTTACACTAAACACTTTTTTAGGCTTGATCTTTTCATAACACATCTCATATTGTTTAGAATGTTGATTGTGGCATAAGTTTTTATTTTAGCTTATTCTCATTTTTTTTCTAAGATCTGTAACTTCTTTGATATGAACAGCAGAACAGGTTTTGGTGGTCACAAGGAGGTTCTCTTAGAACAAACCGATAATCCGCTTGCAACTATCTTCTGCCCAAATTTGAGATGTCAACCGTGGTATTGATACAAGAGTTCAAACTTAACAAAAGGTGACGACAAGAGGATGTGTGAATTTATTGTAAATAAATATCATATACCCAATGGATTTGTTGTAATTCTTCAATTCCAGTGGTTGAAAAAACAAATAGTTTATCTTTAAAGATAAACGTCGCTTTCTTGTTCACCCATTTCTTTGGAATGCATGGTTATTTTATTGTGGGGTTAAGTTTTGATAAGAATGAAAGTTATGGTGAAAAAAGAAAGAACGTATTTAAATTTTAAACTATTAGATCAATCTTAATTGAAAATTATCTAACAATAAAATTATTAAATTAGTTCCGTTTTAAGAAAATTTATGGATTGTTTTAAGGTTAAAAAAATAATCAAATGCTTACTATTCCTTCTTAAGCTTTTCATGTCTTATTAGGCCATGCGCTGTCGACCCATTACTACCCAATGGTTTCAACTGCCACATTAGCGCCACATCAGCTTTCCACTACTTTACCCAAAACAACCCAATCCATCCACTATCAACCCAAAATCATTTAAAATAAATAAATAAATAAGAGAGAGAGAAAGAAGAGAGAGATAGAGAGAAAGAAGAGAGAGAGAGTGAGAGGGTGTTTTCGCGTTGGCTTGGTGAAACCGAAACTCATCAACCCGCTGGCACCCGCGGCGGTGTTCTTGATGCTACCCATCGGCTTCATCCTACCCGAAGCCTTCGGGTAGTGGCCACAGTGGATGGCCTTAAAGAGAACAGATAAATGAAATAACTTTATGTTAAAAACTAATGATTTGTTTTAGGGTTTATGACTTTTGAGGGAAACTAACTATTCATTTTTTACAAATATTACCATTGAACTATTTTTTGTACTCAATATACCATTGAACTCTATTTTTTTTTGTATAGATTATACCATTGCAACCGGGAATAGAAGGTAAATCACCATCTTTCACCCCTTCACCACCACCAAACCACCACCACCACCACAACTACCACCACTACCACCAAAACCTCACCACCAAAGCCACCACGACCATATCCAGACCACCACCACCACCAGCATCTTCAGACCACCGCCACCACCACCACTACTGCTGCCTGCACACACAATCACAACCCACAATCTCGACAACCCTTCTTGCTCCGATACCATCTACGACGACCCTCCTTTCTCCGGTCACACCGCTGCTGCCGCCTGCAAACGCAACCACCACCACAAACCCTAACCCAACCGATTAGGGTTTTTGGTTCTAAGAGAAATTGAGGAACAAGAAGCAAAACTCAAATCGATTTTGGATTTTTTGATTGGGGGTTTTTCGATTTGGGTTTTTTAGGGTTATCGGAATTGGGGTGGAGATGGTGGTGTGGTGGTGGTGATGTGGAGCTGGTGGCTGTGGTGGCTCTTGCAGGCGGCGGCGATGGTGGCTGCGGTGGTGGTGGTCTGGATATTGTGGTGGTGGTGATGGTGGTTTGGTGTGGTGGTGGTGGTGGTGTGGTGGTGGCAGCTGTGGTGGATGTGGTGGTTTGGTGGTGGTGGGTGGGTGAAAGAACCATACCTTCTAATCCCGGTTGCAATGATATAATCTGTACAAAAAATAGAGTTCAATGGTATATTGAGTACAAAAAATAGTTCAATGGTAATATGTGTAAAAAATGAATAGTTAGTTACCCAAATAAGTCATAAACCCTTTGTTTTAACATGATCAGTAAACTACTAACATCATACCTTTTAATTGACGGAAGTGGTGAGAAGCCCCAACTTCAATATATGTAACCAGACTTAAGTTCAGGTGAGGCCAAGTTATTTTTGTGAGACCAGTGAGACCAACATTTTTTATATGAAACTTCACAGCAAAACGCTATGAAGGTTAAAAAAATCGAACATTCGTCGTAAAAATACTGTAAATGTTACGTTTACGGTGTTTTTTTAGATGTGAAGGTTCGATTTCTTTTGACCTTCACAACATTTTTGTTGTGAAGATTCGAACTATTTATTTGTTAGCTTCACAATTTTTTGAGTTGTGAAGGTTTAGTTTTTTTTTTTACCTTTTTCGGATTTTTTTCTTCGATAGTGTTTTTTAATATGTTTTTACGATGAATGTTCAAATTTTTTTAACCTTCACAGTGTTTTGCTGTGAAGCTTCATGTAAAAAGTGTTGGTCTCACAAAAACAACTTGGTCTCATCAGAATCCAACTTATATAATCAAATTGCAGGTAACTACAAGATATTCTGTTCACAAGATACAAAATATTATTTAGACATTTTTACCTTCAAAATGCATTTATAAGGCCATAAGCATGGCGGTTTCATTGACCGGGTAAGGCTGCGGGCTTGTGGGCTCGAGCCTTAGTGTGATATGGCCTCTGGCGGGCTCGGTGACGGGTTCAAAGGCGGTTTTCAGAATCCGTCCCTACCCCCCCTCTCTCTCTCTTATATATATATATATATATATATATTTTTAAAATGGTAAGGGAAGAGGGTATGAAAGGTTGGTAAGGGTTTGAGGGTATGATAGTGGAAAACTAATGTGGCGCTATTTGGGCAGTAAATGGTTGTGGGTTCAAAGGTTGTGCTACTCATGGCCTAAGGTCCTCGGTGGTGCAACCCACAAGCCTACAAAGCCCGAGCTACCACATAAGCTTTACCCATAAGCTCTCACCAAGCCCGAAATAGAAGTACCACTACCCATATGCCTGAATACCTAATATATATATATATATATATGTAGATGCGGGTTACATGCTGGTTGTAAGTCGCATGTAACCCGTGGAGTTGTTAATCATGTATGATTAACAACATGAATCATATGTGTTTTACTATATGAATCATATATGATTTTGTACATGTTTTTTGTACCTGAATTTTTCCTTTGTTAATCATATGTGATTTTGTACACAAAAATCATTCTCGTATTCTATTAAATTGATGTCATTCTCGTTTGAACCTCCCTCTATATATGTATATATATTTCAATAAAGAAAGAGTGAAAGGAGAGTGAGTTGCGGGCATGGAAGCCCTCGCCGAAGCTTGACGTGAAGCCCGCAACAGGGCGTAACAAAGCCCAGGTGAGCCTGCATGAAAGCCCAAGACGCCACCGAGAACCTATGAACGTTTTTATCAGATTTTTTAAAACTTCTTTCTAAATAACAAAAATCAAAACCTAGAATTTCTATAGGAAAAAAATCCATATATTCTATAATTTAAAAAATACAACATTAATTATATTATTATAACATTATATATATAATTAAATCTATTTTTCTTGATTAATGTTTTTTAACTAGTTGATAAGCCCGGGCTTCGCACCGGGTTCATGAACAGTAGCTGTCGACATTTTAACATATTTCAGTCAATATATTATATATGACTAAAACGTAAAATGAAATATAAAAAACTAAAAGATATAAAGTAAATAAATATTATAAGTCTAGGGGTTGATATGTAAGTTTAAAGGTGGGTATAGGATTTGGGTCGGTTGAAGGGTATATATATCGTATATAATAAAATAAATACATGAAAAAAATATTCAATATTAGGCTCATTTCGATCTTATCGACGATACGATTATAATGGCGCAGTTTGTTAACATTAAAACGTATTTTTTAACATATTTTAGATCGTATCGATGATACGATTATAATGGCGTAATTTGTTAAAATTAAAACGTATTTTGCAACATGTTTCAACCAATATACGATGTATGAGTAAAACGTAAAATGAAATATAGAAAAGTAAAGGTATAAAGTGAATAAATATTATAAGTTTAGGACGCTAATAAGTGAATTTGAAAATGGGTATAGTATTCGGGTCAGTTGGAGCTTATATATAGTATATAACAAAATAGTTAGATAAGAAATATCCAATATTAGGCCCATTTCGATCGTATCGACAATACAAACATAATAGCGTAATTTGTTAAAAATAAAACGTATTTTTAACGTCTTTATGCCAATACACGATATATGACTAAAATGTAAAATAAAATATTAAAAAGTAAAAGGTGTAAAGTGAATAAACCTTATAAGTTCTAAGTTTATGGGGATAATATGTAAATTTGAAAATGAATGTAGTATTTGAGTCGGTTAGAAGTTGGAACGTATATATGGTATATAATAAATTAACTACGTCAAAAAATATTCAATATTAGGCTCATTTCAATTGCATCGACGATCCGAATATAATGACGTAATTTTTTAAAATTAAAACGTATTTTTTAACGCTTTTTAGCCAATACATAATATATGACTAAAACGAAAAATGAAATATGGAAAAGTTAAAGGTATAAAGTGAATAAACTTTATAAGTTGAGGGGGCCAAAACTGTAAAATTGGAGATGGAATCAATGATGGGGACGCGCGGGTCAATGATGGGTAAGACGCGGGTCAAGGATGGGTATGAAGCGGGTCATGGGCGGGTTTGGGTCAAAATATGAGAGAGGAAAGGGTGGGTTTGGGTCTCGGGTCGGGTCGAAAAATCAAAACTTAGAATTTCTATAGGAAAAAAATCCATATATTCTATAATTTAAAAAATACAACATTAATTATATTATTATAACATTATATATATAATTAAATCTATTTTTCTTGATTAATGTTTTTTAATGAAATATAAGTTCTTTAAAGAAGTTTACACACTTCTAACTTCCTTCCTATTTTTTCTTTTTAAAAAAAGTTTTGTAGAATTTATTGCAACAAAATTTCGTTCCTTGTAATTTTTTTTACATTTTATTTTAAAGAGTATCAGTTTATTAAAAATACCATAAGTTAAGCATTCGTTTAAATGCCATCTTATTTAATCATTTGTATCAAAACATCAGTAGCCTAATGATTAATAACATATTTAGATGAGATAGTGCATGACATTCTTGTTTATCCGAGTTTAATTAATGGGGTGAGCATGTAACATATCTTGACTATGGATCATTTTTGTGTAGGTCTATGGTTGTCATTTGTCAAAGATTAGTCGGATGCACGTAATACCTTGTCTTGAAAAGATGTATGATTTGTGCTAAAAAATTAGTGAAAATGTTATATAAATACAAAAAAACAAAATGATATCCCCAAAAACCATTTAATATCATTTCATTTCATCACAGATTTCCATCTGAAAGAATCCAATTTTGTGGTAAAAACCATTTTAATATCATTTCATTACAGATTTCCCTATGTGAATCAAGTCCATTCAATTCCATTGCAAACTTTTTTAATTCAAGCACTTGAGTAGATTGTAGAAGGTGATATGGTGGATAATTTGTTCAAATTCTCCACTTGTTCTTCTCCTTCTTCCTTATGTAACCCACTACTACCAGTTCCAATTCCATTTTCTATATCATCTTCAAGATCCCTTTCCATGGCTTCCATTAGTCCTCAACATTCACCTCCTGCCACCTCCCTTCACCCCTCCCTTCTTGTTTTCTCAGGTACAAACCTTCTCTCTTTCATCTCATTATGCTTCTTGTTTGATTTCAATCTTATTTGCCATTTTAATTGAAATCTGTTATTAGGGTTTTTTAAAATGGTTAGGGCTTTTTTTTTGGGAATTGGGGAAAACGATCGTTACGCACTTGGGATTTGGCGGGTAATTGACTTGTTATTTGGTTTGGTTATGGTGGAATCAAGGAAGTTTGTTGACCTTGATTGATAATCAGTGGTGATAATGAGCAAAAGTTAGATTAAAGAGTTTTTTTGATCTCAATGGAAATTGTTGCAATTAGGTGGTAATGGTTCTAAGGTCTTGGAGAAATAACCCAATTAAGGGAATGTGTGTAAGAGCATCTCCAACAGTTTTGCTAAATTTTCTCTAAAATAGAGAATAAGTAGTGAAAATTTCTAAAAGTATTTTTTTTTTCATCTCCAACGGTAGTGAAAATTCCAATTGTAGCATTTTTAACACAATCCCAAACACCCTGTCATTTGTTTAAAACACAATCCCAAACACCGTGGTGTTTTTTGAAGGATAGAACACCTACAAGAGTATTGGATGGGTTAGTTTATAGGATCTTAAGGTAGCGTTTGGTAAACAGACATAATTGGACAGGACAGGATAGAACTGGACAGTACTGGACATGACAAGACAGTAGGACAGGACCATGGACGGATTTGAAGAGGGGCACACGGTGGCACGGGCCACCGTCAAATTCCTCCGTCGTAGTGTAAAAAATTACGGTGCCACCGTATCAATTTGTCGTGTGCCACCATATATATTTTGAAAATACAATAAAAACAAAAGTTTTCTTTGGTTGAGTTGGTTAGTTACTTGCCTTGTAACCATGAGGTCATGAGTTCAAGTCCTACTAGAAACATTTTTTTTAGATTTTTGCTTTTAATTACATATTTAGTGTTTATATAAAAAATTGCTTGTACCAAGAATTGAACTTGAGACTTTACCTTTGAAAGTCAATGAACAAACCACTAGACCAATAAGATTTTGTGAATTTTTTTTTAAATATGTTCTTTATAATTAAATGGTGCCACCGTCTGAAAAAAGTTCTATATCCGTCCCTGGACAGGACTGACGTGGGACAATGAGTATTTGTTCTGTCCATGCTGCGCCAAACGTGGGGTAGTGAATTCATGTTCTATCCCATGCTGCGCCAAACGTGGGATAGTGAATTCCTGTTCTGTTCCATGTTGCGCCAAACGTGGAACAATGAGTTCTGTGCCATCCTGTCATGTCTTGTCCCACGTACCAAACGCAGCCTAAAGGGAACCCCCTAAGAATGTAAATTGGATGGACACTCTTCTCGCAGACTGAATGATTTCATGCGAATTGATTTCCCTTTGAATTGATTACACATCCATTCTGTTGTCAATAATACTTAAGACTTTGTTAACTAGTAAACACAGGTTTACTTTGTTGGCTTATTTTGCACATAGGATTACTCTTCATCACAGTTCATGAAAGAAAAAACATGCTAAATACATGTAGTTAAAATAAATGTTACAACTTTAACTTAGTTTTATGGATGACATGGGCTTACGCATTCAAGTTGATATGCAACTTTTCTTTCTGAGGTTAACGTAGTTTTAAATGGAAATTTTAATGTTGGATAACCGGTTCAAATGTCTTTTTCCCTTTAGAGAGAAGTCAACTTTGCAGCCACTTCTGTATATTAAATATTCTGCGTTTGTTTAATAATCGACACTTTTACAGGGGGACTGCTTTTAATGGTGTTGTTGAAGAACTTAAGAAGTTGACAACTCGCGTTGCACACGTTCTTCCTGTTTCTGACGACGGTGGAAGTACAGCTGAGATTGTGCGTGTTCTAGGTGAATTTGACAAGTATTCTTCTCTTTATTACACACACTCAAAACCCACACACGGATTTACTTTCTTTTACCCATCCAATTCATAACAAAATCTTCTACTGTTTTTTTTTTTTTTTTTTTTTTTTTTTTTTTTTTTTTTTTTTCAGGTGGTCCAGCGGTTGGAGACATACGGTCAAGATGCTTGAGATTGTCTGACCAAAGTTCTTCCGAGGCTCTTGCAGTGCGGACGTTACTTGGTTATCGTCTGCCTCTCGATGCACAAGAAGCGAAGCTAGAATGGTATTTCCTTATATTTTGCTGAAGCAGCTCCTTTTCCCATTTCGCTCTTATCTTTTTGTATTTCTTAGTTTCTTTTTTTTTTGTGTGTGTTTAGCGTTATAATGCATTTTGAATAGCGTTTTATTGAAGTGATTTATATAGTAGTATGCTAAGTTTGGAGTTGAACAGGTATGGCATCGTAGAAGGGGAACATCCTTTATGGAAAGATGTTTCGAAGCCTTACAGAGAAACAATTCGTGCCTTCCTGGCCTATTTTCAGAATCAGGTTTCTTGCTTTTGCTACATACCGGTTATTTGTTGTTCTTTGTGTATTTTTGAAATGGGTTTTAGTAGTATTTATTTTGCTTGCAGATCCTCCGAAGAACAAACGAGTCCTTTTCTTTTAGCAATGGAAGGTATGCCTAAAGTTTCTCTTTTGGTTAAACTTTCAAGACTTCAACATTGTGATAAGCTCGTAACAAAATTATACATCGGGTTATAAATAAAGGCGGGGTTTCATGAGGCAAGAGTAGGGGATGGTCTTGAATATTGTAGCTATCGACAAATGCTAACTGTACTATGCTTACTTCTTTATATATTACAATATCATTTCGTGTTATATCTTGCTTGTTTAGGCATCGTTTGGTAAAAGTAAGGTAGCTTAGAGCTTCTCCAATCGACCGGCAAAATCAATTTTTTGCCGGTTAGATTGGTCCAACCGTCTGTCAAACGGCAAAAAAATATGCCGGCCATCACTTTGGTACGCCATATTTGAAGGGCAAACCCTTGCACGGCAAATGGTGGGGGCCACCATAATTGAATTAAAATATTCATTTTTATTAGATATATGTACAAGGCTAATCTATTTATCGCAATATTCATTTATATAACCAAGTTATATAATATCAATTATCTACACTTAATTAATTTATTTTTAACTTATATGTAATATTAATTAAGAAATGTATTCTTTTTTTTTTTTTTGACAAATCTTTGTTAAATAAATTAACTCGTAATTATTGTTGCTATAATATGTATTTATAAAATTATAGTAATTGTTATTAAAAATGGTTAATAATAAATAAAATATATTATTTTAATGTAGAATTCAAAATTTTTGTGTTTTTTTAAGAGGATGGTTGGAATTGAGTTTTATTTTGGTGTTGATGGACCCACCAAAAATAGTGTTTTTGGTGTTAAATTTAGTGCTATGGTTGGAGATGCTCTTATGAGCTAGCTTATAAGTCAGGTACATGTTTGGATGGACCATAAGCTAGCTTTTTGAAAAGCTACTCTCAGTAGCATTTTGGTGACTTATGAGACTTATTATTTTTTTATTACGAATATACCCTTGTTACTTTTTACACTACCAATTTTTAACATGTCTTTTTTTTTTTTTGTCATTTTACAGTCATAAGCTACCTTATCAGCTAGTTTTTGCCAAACGCAACTTATTCATCAGCTACTTTATCAGTCATAAGCTAGCTTATCAACTAGTTGGCCAAACATAGCTTTAGTCTTGTCTCTTATAATACCTTGTTTTCTCTAAACTTCCTTCTCGAATAAAAAACCTACGACACAGAAGTTATTAGTTACTAAAATATGTTGATTTAGTTCTCTTCTTAGTAAGCATAGAAAGTGAAAGGGGATGTAAAGGTTTGTTATAAGAATATTGGAACAGATTCTATATATGTGAAACAGATCCTATTACATAATATTAGCCTGTTATGAGAAATTGAACCAACTTATCTAACTTCAAAATTACTTTTTCCAGCATTGGTAACTTCTTCTTTGCAGGTGCACGTATATTCTTTCAGTCTCTGGATGCTGCAATATTTTTGTTTTCTCGTGTCTCCCAGATTCCCACAGAAAGTCTGGTCCTTCCAGTCATATCCACCAACGACCGCCTTACTTTGGGCTGTGAATTATGGGTAACATTTGTATTCTCAAGATACACCATATCGCTCGTGAGAGAAGATTATTATATTTAAATAACGTTATTCTTTACATGCTGTTTTTCTTGTGAAGTTTAGGATGGAACGATAATACGTGGTCAGAATGAGATATCTCATCCGGCTAGTGGATCGTTGCAACTTGTAGATAAGGTAAACATGCATTTTATTCAGATTTTTTATTGTATAATTTATGAACATATTAGCATGTTTGGCTCAAAATAGTGTATGCCCAAATGGCTCGGCTCGTTAATTTAAGCGACTGTTATATAAACGTTTTCACATGTGTATAAAGGTGTCACCTTTATACATGTTTGTTATGAATACAACGGTACAAATATAAACTTTTTCACATATGTGTATAAAGGTATCACCTTTATACATGTTTGTTACGTATCCGACTGTTAAAATGTAAACTTTTTCACATATGTGTAAAAAGGTGTCACCTTTATACATGTTTGTTATGTACACGACTGTAAAAATGTAAACTTTTTCACAAGTGTGTATAAAGGTGTCACCTTTATACATGTTTGTTACACATACGATTGTAAAAATGTAAACTTTTTCACATATATGTATAAAAGGTGTCACCTTTAAACATGTTTGTTACGTATACAACTGTAAACCTATGTTCGTTAACACCCTTGTTTCATATGATTCTATTTCTTTGGGATACCCTCTTTAAATATATCTTGTTTTAAGTATTTGATATTTTGCCTATAGGTAAACTCTTTGGCGCTACCTTCAAGAATAAAGCGGGTTTTCTACATGTCTAGTGAAGGAAGCAATTTATTGCACGAGGTGAATCATCTTGTTTAAAATAAATATGAATTTCATGTCCGTATATCCGTGAATACGCCATAATTATTTTCATTTAATATATGTAAATAAATGCAAAATCTTGACAAATGTATTTCTGCCGTTGGACCAGGTCTTCCCCACTGTTAATCCGTCCGTTCTTGAACAGTTGGGAAATGTGGATTGCATTATATATGGTATGGGGTCCCTCTTTACTTCCATCTGCCCCTCTCTGGTAAGTCCAAACCGTAAATAAGTGTATTTTGAGTAACTTATGAATTTGGTCCCTGTGGTTTGGTGGATTTTATGGATTTCGTCCCTAGGCTTCACTAATTACGGATTTAGTCCATGTGGTATGCATTTTTTTTCGGATTTGGTCCTTTGGCCTAACGACCATTCAATAAATTTGTGCATACAATAGGGACCAAATCCAACAAAAAATGCATACCATAGGGACCAAATCCAACAAAAATTGCATATCTTAGGGACCAAATTCAACAGAAAATAGATACCATTGGGACCAAATCCGTAATTAATGAACCATAGGGAGAAATCCATTAAAACCACCAAACCACAGGGACCAAATCCGTAATTTACTCGTGTAATTTTGAAGTAAATTTTCATGGTTGTTAGCCAACGACTAGGTCTTGCGGGAGGTTTAGGGGAAAACCTCCCCAAAAAATTGAAAAACTAAGGAACACCCTTGGTAACTGTGTTTCTGGACGGGTATGCACATCTGCATGCATACAAGTAATTGAAGCTGTGTTTTTGGTTTTTATGCATGTTATTCACTTGTGCATATGCACGTTTGTATGTTACAAGTTACTTGTATGCACATGTGCATACCCGTCCAGATGCACGGTTACCAGGGTGTTCCTCTGTTTTTCATTTTGTTGCTACTTTTAAAAAAACATAACTAGCTTATCTATAATTTATTCTCTTCGATGCTCTAATTATATAGGTCTTACTAGGAGTTGGGGAAATTATAGCTTCAAGATCATGTGCAAAGGTAATAAGTATAAAGCAATACAGATACAATATAGAATGTTCTTGATTAATGTTGTGCCGTTTTTCTTTTATAATGATATTGACATTCTTTATGATGATATGATTTGGCTTAACATATAATAATTTTTTTTCCTTCATATTAGGTACTTCTGTTGAATGGTACTTATGATCGAGAAACTAGTGGATTTTCAGCATCTTGCTTTGTTACTTCGATCACGGATGCTTTAAATAGAACTTATGGGCTTCTCAATAATCGTCTAAAAGACAATGTAAGTAATGTATAAAACCAATGACTTCTGCTAATTAATATGTAATTTAATCGAGAACCTTATTCTATTATTGATGATCATAATGCGCCTATTTATACATACATTAAAAACAAGAATTATATTTTTTGTGATTTTTGCAGGCGAGTCAATATATTAACACCGTTTTCGTGCCAAAAGATGGTGAAATCCCTGTAGATATCAAATGTTTGGCTGCCCAAGGAATCGTTCATGTGGTACGTAGATTTGTTGCTAATACTTATACACATACCAAGTAGCAAGATAGGATATACCCCATAAGAGGGAGGTTTGTTTAGGAACCTATAATATATATTTGGAGAATCCATGAACCACCTATTTTATGTAGTATTCATGATGAATAACCTTGAATAATAATGAATATATTCATCGTGAATATCTGTCACAACATTCATCATGAATACTACACAAAATTGGTAGTTTATGGGTTCCAAACTATCTTTAAGGTTCCTAAACGAAACTACTCCTACCCAATAATTGCAACTTTTTGAAGGAGTGTTTAATTTCAACTATATGTTAAGCTTATATAAACTTTTGAGTAAATTACGGATTTGGTCCCTGTGATTTGGTGGATTTTACAGATTTCGTCCCTAGGCTTTAGTAGTTATGGGTTTAGTTAGGGGTGTGCATTGGATGACATCCAATGGATTTGAGGGGATCCAATCCGATCCAATCATCCATTGGATGTTGGATTTCTCCAACCGAACCAATCCAATCATCCATTGGATGTTGGATTTTTCCAATCCAATGGATGATTGGATCGGTTCGGTTCCATCCAATGGATTTTCTTATGGATATCCAATGGATTTCAACCACTATAAATCGGATCGGATTGGATCGGATCCATCCGGTATTCGATGGATGATCTAATCAAACTCATCCAGTCATCCATCCAATGTTTTTAATCCATTTCACAATAATAAGTAATTTCATATAATAATCATAAATTCCAAACAACGGCATAATTTATAATTTTAATTATATTTAAAATTTAATATATTATATTATTATTGGATGTAATTGGATGAGTCATTGGATGATAATTGGATGGATCTGGTCGGTTGACATTGGATGGTCAATTGGATTGGATCGGTCGGTTTTGGTCGGTTCTGGACCACCATCCAAGAACCGAACCGATCCAATTGGATGTCAACTTTTTTCATCCGATCCAATCCAATACAATTGGATATCCAATCATTGTCGGTCGGTTGGTAATTGGATCGGTTGATTTCTGCACACCCCTAGGTTTAGTTCTTGTGGTATGCTTTTTCTTTCGGATTTGGTCTTTTGGCCTAACGGCCATTCAATAAATCTGTGCATACCACAGGGACCAAATCCAACAAAATTACATACCATAGGCGCCAAATCCAACAGAAAGTGCATATACCACTAGGACCAAATCCGTAATTAATGAAGCCTAAGGACGAAATCCGTAAAAACACCAAACTACAGGGACCAAATCCGTAATTTACTATATTTGTTAAAGAATAACTCGTGTGTCCTAAGATGAGCTCAACGAGAACATAAATCTAGAGGACAGGCCTGCATACATCCCACTCCAAACCCTATATCTGCATCGGATATACCAGTTTGGTTTGGTTTAATAAGCGAATTCCAGTCGAGCTTAGGGTCTTCATAGAAACAACTGCTCTACCCTTTTGCCACCCCTAGACCATAAATTCGAGGGGGATATATTGGGTTAATTTGTTTTATAAACTATAAACATTACAGGTGCATGTTGAATCAATGCATGATCCAAAGGTGGGCATAGTCTATGAGCCAACATCTTTGATACAAGCGCTTGCTGACTTATTAAGCGGAGTTACAAACAAGATAGGCTGAGGAGACGTAATAACACCAACCAACGATGGCATACGTTTCAGAATTCATGGTATCAAATTCTTTAACAACTCGTGTTTAAAAACTTTGTTTAGTTGATTTATTTTGTAAATTGTGAAGTAGAAAAAGGTAGCCGAAAGTAATTAGTTTGTAGTATATTTGTTGCGAAGAACTCATGGCTGAAATTAGTTGAACAGAATATATGTATTTAAGCAGCGTTTCTTGCTTCAGTTTCACAGCAAGACGATTGGCTTTGATGTATATCGACACGCTTTTGTCTATAAAAAAGTCTACAATTTTCGAAATATAACACTCATTTTGGAGATACCTTTATGCGTGTGTCGAGAAGCATAGAGCCTGAAGCCGATGTCTAAAAGCCCTTTTCTTTTCCATAAATCCCGATCATGCCCATTTTTGCATCCAAAACATGGGCTAGTGGATCATTATATGTTCCATTGTCACCTTTGTGTTCAATTTTTGTGCTTTGAAAGGGTATCCGAGGCTTTGTCTCCACTAATCCCAGCAAGGTTCACCGACAGTTAAGTATGCTGCGTTGAGTTAATCCCCTAGTGGCCACACTTTGGAAGCGTCTGGGTTCGAAAATGGGGTAGAAAGCCACTTTCCCCACAAGCCTTAACCAGTACACCACAACCTTGTGGTTAAGTTTTGTGCTTTTGGTGGCTTGTGGTTTAAGTTGGCTCGAAATTAGAATCTTGCTGAGGTCATGCCTATGTGCTCGGCAAGACGCCATTGCTAGAGCCTATTATGGCTCAAGATAGATGAACTTTAACGGCAAAAAAATGTCACGTTGATTTTTACCATTTGGTTGTTAATATCGAACAAACCATAAAAATTTCTGTAGTATACCGTTCCATTGGAGGCAAAATGCATTTTTCGTGTGTTAAAACTTACACCATTACGTCTCCAATGGTTAACATTGAATCTTACATCGTATCCAAAAGATGTGGTTAACCTTGAATCTTACATCATATCCAAAAAATTGTAAACTTTGATACAAACAATAAACCTCTTTCCATCTTCAACACAAAAGGTTAAATAAAATACAAGATTCTAGATATATTCCTTTTTATTATTTTTAATTGGCGTAAAATTGAGTGTAATACAATACAAGATTCTAGATATATTCCTTTTTATTATCTTTAATTGAACGGATAATTGAGTGTAAATAGATTTAGTGGCTATTCACCAAAGGTTTATTAGATAATCGCTTATCGGGAACCCTCACCTACTGTATCGGGAAAATATATTGGCCATCAAAGTTGATTGTTGGTAAGCACATACTGCATATATAAGCGTATTTTCCCCTATTTACTGGACAAGATTCTCGGACCTTGCTTTGCTACTTACCTCACCAGGTAACGTAAGTGATATATGCATATATCATGTTTACTCACTAAGGGGCTTTGTTTTTTTAATAAATATTAAATGCCTCTTAAAACCTCTTAAGTCTGAAAATCAAGAGGTTTCACAGACTTAAGATTGCTTGTTTTATTTTTAATTAAAGATCTGAAAACCTCTTACCATCCTATGAAATTTAAAGAGCTATACCATTCATCTTTTATTTTTTGAATGTGAAATCAGACTTTAAACTTGAAAGCCGTTAAAAAACAACCAACACTTTAGAGTTTGATAAACAGTTCCTAATGCGGTCTCCTACTTAACCCGATAAAAGTAAAGAAAAATTATTGTATCTTATATTAAAAGGAAAGAAATAAATCGAGATATAACGATTGAGTGTTTGAAAGATACAAAATTAACGAAAAATAGAATATTAATTCTGAAAACGTGTCAATTATGAAACGTGTCAATAGGAGATGGTATCCGTTTGGAAATACCCTTGCAAAAAAACAAAACGGATGAAACCACATTTTAAAAATTAAACAAATAAATAAACTCCAAAAAGGACACTTTAAAAAGACACTTTTTGGAGCAAATTAAAATTCCAATATTATTTGTCACCACATCTTGCCTTACCCTCTCAACAACGTTGTATGCTACATTTTCTACGTCTTCTATTTATATACAACTTTCTCTCATAGATTAAAATCCATCTCCACATTCACTAATATAAACCCTAAACCTTAAACCCTGAAAGCTAATCATGTCACACCATAAATCACTTCTCCTACTCGTGCTACTGGTTTTCGGGATGTGGGCATGCAACGTAACGTCTCGAACGTTAACCGAAGAGACCATGTTACAAAAGCATCAACAATGGATGGCTCGTTATGGGCGTGAATATCTAGACGATTTAGAGGAAGGAATGCGATTGAAGATATTCACGGACAATGTGGCGTACATAGAATCGATCAATGGTGGCGGGAACCGGGCTTACAAGTTGAGCGTCAATGAATTTGCGGATCAAACAAACGAGGAGTTTAAAGCCGTTCGTAACGGGTTTAAGCTCCGGTCGGGTTTCAGATCGGGTCGAACCACTTCATTCATGCATGAATATGTGAATGAAGTTCCATCTAGCATGGATTGGAGGAAGCAAGGGGCTGTTACCCCAGTCAAGGATCAAGGTCAATGTGGTAAGTCAACTGTAAAGTCAAAATCGAACACCCTTTTTTTCTTCTACATGTGACAAAAATTGCTTTATAAAACACGAGTCTTCATTCACGTTTTTCTTTTTCTTTCTACTAAACAGACCTCTTTACTTGTATCACTTAGATGTCTCGTATTAAACTGCTATACAGAATGAAACACACCGAAACAAAAGCGGATTTATATGATGTTAGAAATGTCTAAGCGTTCTTATAATCAACTTTTATAAGAATAAATTTATAGTACCAAACAATTAAGTGTCATATATGGTGTCGTAATAAGTTGATAGGATGTTTTTGAGCGTTATAACAAGTTTTTAGAACCTTTCATTAAAAACAATTATAGGTGTTCAAAGCATCATATAAACTTATTACAAAAGTTTTAGATAAAAAATTATGTCATATAAACCTGATTCTATTGTAGTGAACAATTATGTGTCTAAATATGTTAACTTAAGTAGATACGACGCTTGCGGTTCCTAACAAGTTTTAGTAAAATTTTAAATAAAACGACCTAGTAATCATTTTATACAATATTATTTGCAAAAGGTGTACTATGAAAATGCAAATAAAAAAGTTAATACGACATTTTATTTAAAAAATATCTTAAAAGATTTGTTAAGATGCCCAAATATGTTTTATCAACTTATTGTAACACTGTAATATATGATGCAAAATTGTTTAGTTCTATAAACTAAAATCCTATAAATCAATCTATTAAGACATTTAAACATATTTGATGTTTTTTAATCAACAGGAAGCTGCTGGGCTTTTTCGACAATTGCCGCTACCGAAGGAATCACTCAACTCACCACCGGAAAACTCATTTCACTATCAGAACAAGAGCTGATGGATTGCAACTGGAGAGGCAAAGACCAAGGTTGCGATGGCGGGTACATGGTCGATGGATTCAAGTTTATCGTCGATAACAAAGGAATCAACACCGAGGAGGCATACCCTTACCAGGCGGCAGATGCAACTTGCAATACCAAAAAGGAAGCGATCCATGCCGCCAAGATCACGGGACACGAGGACGTGCCTGCCAACGACGAGTTAGCGTTGTTGAAGGCCGTAGCCATGCAGCCTGTTTCTGTCGCCATTGATACTGGAGAGTCCGACTTCCAGTTTTACTCGAGCGGCGTGTTTAATGGAACATGCGGTACTGAAATGGACCACGCGGTTACTGTGGTCGGGTACGGAACAAGTGAGGATGGCGTTAAGTATTGGCTCGTGAAGAACTCGTGGGGAACGAGTTGGGGTGAAGAGGGCTATATAAGGATGCAGAGAGATGTCGAAGCGGAGGAAGGTCTTTGTGGGATTGCTATGATGGCTTCATATCCAACTGCTTGATAGGATCAAGTTCAAGAGAAAACCGCAAAAAAAAAAAAAATTAATGAAAATAAAATAAAATAAGGGACAACTCATCTGGACAATATACATGTGTTCATACAAGTAATTTGTAATATTCACATGTGAATGTAAACCAAAAGAATAACTTCAATTAATTGTATATACATGTGCATACAGTCTAGATGGACACTTACAAGGGTGTGTTCCATGGTTTTTCATTTTTTGGGGTTTTCATTTAACCCCCCTCTGTATATGTATGTCTATATATGTATTTACACATACCTAAAAGTCGTATAGGGATGTTGAATCTATGTAAAATGAAGCCCTTAAAGTCATCATCTTGTCCCTTTTGTTTCATAAAAATCTTTGGAAGCTATGTATAAAGTCGGTGCACTTGTAAGTAAATCAAAGGTTAAAAGATTTACCATAGTGAATTATATGGATGAGTTTGTGTATATACTAACTTTCATACCAAGCAATTTCAAGTCTTTCATTAACACCAACTTCTTAATGAGCTAAATATCCGGATGGAACCTTAACACCATGTAAGCATTGACAAAATCTAGTTTTCTCGGCTCTTAACAATGTACATCAAGCTGGTGGTATATATGTGCAACTTCCAGTCTCAACAGGAGCAAGTTGCAATCTGATTCCCATCTCAACCATGTCTTTTCGAACTTTGATTCCACCTTTATGTCATCAATATTTGCATCTCTCGCATGTTCTTTCCGTTTTATATTGTGAGGTACCACATCTTTTACTTTTGTGTAGGTTTGCATACCTATTTTAATCATTTGGACATGCATGAATCCTTTCAATTTTCAATCCCATGGACACATCAACTTTTTTCCTCATTTCGTTTATTTCCTTTAACCTCCCTCTATGTATTTATATATGTATATATACACCTAGAACTTGCATACTGATATTGAATCTATGTAAAAAAAGTCCTTAAATTGATCATCTTAGTCACTTTGTTCCTTAAAAAACTTGGAAGTTATGTATGGATTTGGTGCAATTGTAAGTATACCAATGGTTAAGTCAGTAAATTATTTGGATAAATTTGTGTATATCCTAACTTTTTTTTGGAGGGGTGTCCGGGCCAAAGCCCGACTAATCCCCGACAATTTTGGGGGCTAAACATGGCCCCACTTAAATGTCCTCAGGCATGCGCACGGGAAGGCTCGAACTTGGTTAGGGCGCTACGAACCCCTCGAGTGTTAACCAATCCGCCACAACACTGTTGACGCGAATATCCTAACTTTCTTCATTGATAAACCACACACACACACACACACACATATATATATATATATATATATATAACATCAGAAGCCAAACGGCTTGTAGCTCAGCGGCAAACATCAGAAGATAGTGAGTATACATATATTTTGTATAAAACTTTATATGGGAGCTCAATTTACTTAAGTTATAATTCAATCCTAATCTGTTGGTATCATGAAATTAACTAAAAGATAATTTTAAATTTGTGTATCAATTTCTATAGAAATCCTTACCTTTTGAACTTCAAAATTATAACCTATTCTGTATTACCGCCCATGATAGGTTCCATTAAATGGAAATGATTGCTAAAAATAAGTAGTAAATGGTTATAAAACAACAATTACATATATATGATTGACGACACCCATAAGCCGATAACCCGTTAGCTAAAGAACAATCCTTAACAAAATGGTGTGGCAAAAAGTATGATAATGTCCCAAAATATTTTTCCCGCTCTATTGATAATGCGACACATTAATGTACACAAAAGAAAGCAAACATATAAAGAGTAGCGACGGCATTTAACTATAAGAAACAAAGTTATGAATGTTATACACAAAATAGTTATTGTTCGGCAATTAAGTTGGTTCCCTGACTTGCTGTCGAGAGAATTATGCAACCCCCCTTTTTGCGAATAAGGAGTATATGCAATAATCTGTGAACTATGAGATTCAACTGGAAAATAGAACCAGGCGCAAGTATACACCTTGAACTACTGTTGTCTCGTAACAAGTAATAATGGTAAGTGAATACCAGATATCGATCCTCGGGGAAGGTTTTGTGAAAAAAGCCTCTTTGTAAAAAGTCTAGTTTGTAAAAGATGATTTCAGATGGCGAATTCGAGGATTTTAAAATGAATTGATTTGAAATGGTGTTTGGTAAAATCTGTGTGATAAAGAGCATGGGGTGCAAAGGTCTGATGAAACAACAAGTGATCTAGAAATAATCCTATGCTTAAATGATGGTCTAACTACTGGTTTGATCGGCCTCCCAGAAGTACACAAAGGTCAGCGTGTTATCGATATGAGTCTACTTAAAGTCTCATGAATCCTAACACAACGCAGTGTTACCTATCTTACCAGATGAGTATAGTACCGAGGCACTAAAGCTATTTTTAGCCTTCTCACGTTTATCACAAAATATTTAACATAAATCTTAACTCTGAAAGCTAGTGCATTTTCATGTACTAAATTGGTTGTCAATCAACTTGGTACAATCTTCAATGAAATGTTAAACACCTGCAATAAACAGTTAAAGTACAACAATTAAGGCACAGGATAATTCGGTCACACCAATAATGGTCTCAACATTTCCTCACACCCCAAGCCACGGTAATTAGCCCATCATGGCTCGGAATGTCATGAGTACTGGCAATTTAAATGACATATGTAGTAAAACAGTAACGAAAACTGTAATTGCTGGAAGTAAATAACTGAAATGTAAATACTGGATATTGACCAGTAAAGGTGCGAGAAAGTAAATTGCTAAAATTAAAGCAGATTGGTAGTTAATACACAATACGTTCCCTTCGATGAGAGAAACAGAGTGTATATAACTCCAAATAAAATAAAGACAGATAAATAACTGTAAAATAATTAACTGAATAATGACACTGGATGAGAGGACCAGTAAAAGAACAGTAAAGTAAATACTGGAAAGAGACCAGTAGAATTGCACGAATTTAAAAGTGCGAATAATTAAACATTGGAGTGATGACCAGTAGAAATGCTCAATATTGCATGGAATTTCAATAATAAGAAACGTAGATAAATTGGTAAGTATTACACAATACGTTCTACAACGTTGAAAATAAATTCAACGAGAGAAACAAGGTGTAATAAATTCCAAGCAGAGCGGAACAGATAATAATTAACTAGTAAGATACGAAACTTCCGATGTAGGCAAACAGTTAATCATTTCAATATAAAAGTAAAGAAGCTTACAAGGAAAGCTTAGATGAAGATCAAACTTGCCATGGAAGCTTTGGGAAAAGTCTTTAAAAAGGTAATAGCTTGTTAGACAAGCTTCGAACAAAAGTTGTAAATTGTTACTTGCAGTGCAAGTTTCGAACCTATAAACTGACACGACGAACTCGTACAAGGTGATGACTTTGAAAATAAAGAAAGATTATTTTTCCAGAAACCCAAGACTTTCAAATCGTTAAAAACCGAAAGTTTTGATTGTAACGTCGAAAAATCGGGTAAAGGTAAAATATCGTGAGTTATAAAAATCGAACCTTTATAACGAACAAGTGACGTATTTTAAAAGATGTGAATAACGTAAGAAATAATGATCGGAATAATACCCGGTAACTTGCGAATGAAAAGTAACTAAGGAATACTTCGATCGTAGTATTTAAACCAAAATGTAACAACAAGTGAGACGATGCTAAGAAACCGGTAGGAATCTAAGCATAATCTAACTTACAAAATGCTTCCAAGTATTAACCACACTAAGAACTACTAATATGGAAATGGAAAATGAAGTTTTAGCAACTAACTTAAAACTTCATGGTGTTAAATACAAATGAAAACCAAAAGGCATATTTATAGCCAAAATAAAGCTTAGGGACCAAGTCTTCAAAAGAGATCAGCAAAAGGGATGGGCTTCCAAGCCCAGAAATTCGGCCCATAAGCTTTGGCCCAAAAAGTCGGCCCAAATTTGAGGATGGAACAAAAATCAGCAGCTCTCGGTACTGCGGGACTGCTACTGACCTCCTATAGCATCTGCTGAAGCACTCGGGCCATTTCTGCAAAATCTGAACAATCATAAAATTAATATCGAAAAGATGGCAATTTAAGCACTATTAAGGTAAACTAAGTGTTGACTAGTATTTACAAAGAACCGGATTAAACGACGTTTAAAACGACAAAATGGGCAACTAAAATGGTGCAAAATTGTAACAGAAAGACACAAACTAGGGGTTAAGAATAACACCTATCACTTGTGGATACAATGTCTTAGTGTTCGATTTTTTTTTGGTATAATAGCATCTTATCCCAATCTTATTTGAAAACATAAAAAACCCAAACTTAAAAGCTAAAAATTAAATTAAAGAACTAATAAAGACCAAATTCGTACCCACACGTAGAAGAGGGAAAAACCATACAAACCAAATTTGTCATGAAAAAACTTGTGTCATTATTATTTTAGTTTCAAGAAAGATATGTGCATATAGTGAAACAATATGTATCACCTTTCAAGAACGAAGCTTATTTTTTTTTAATTACAACTAACAACGAGAACAAGATTTTTGCCAGACGAATACATCTTTTAAAGTAGTAGCTCAAAGGCTCTCAAAATCGTCAAATGTGCTTAAGGATTTTTAAGTTAATTTCGAAGGATTTTTTTCTCCGGTTTTTGGTTAATGTCCATTGTATTTTTTAAAACCTTGGACCACATGAAACAATGATACTTGCCACCGAGCCTACCCTGATAAAAACAAATGGTTTCAACATACCTCATCGTCTATTAAAACAAATCAAACTTCAAAAATCAAAAAACAAAGATATATAATCCAAAACAAAATACAAAAACACCCTTCATCATATAATAAAACAAATCAAAATTCAAATCTTTTAATAAACAAGATAGTTTCAACGTAATCTTCCTTAAAATCTTGCCTTGCCATTAAAATCTTGCCTTGCCATGCAAATCATCTAGTTTGATTTTTTTATTTTATTTTTACAAATTAGATGTCTATTTATACCATCTTCTTTATGTACCTCCACCTCCACATTCACTAACTTTGCCGTAAACAATCACTCGATTTAGAAAGAAACCGGAGCTAATCATGGGTTTGTCACTCGATAGATCACTTACCGTAATCGCGCTACTCGTTTTCGGGATGTGGGCATGCGATGTAACATCTCGAACGCTAACCGAAGAGACCATGTTACAAAAGCATCAACAATGGATGGCTCGTTATGGGCGTGAATATAAAGACGATTCAGAGAGAGAAATGCGATTCAAGATATTCAAGGACAACGTGGCGTACATAGAATCGTTCAACGGTGCTGGGAACCAGGGTTACAAGTTGAGCGTCAATGAATTTGCAGATCAAACGAACGAGGAGTTTAAAGCCGTTCGTAACGGATTTAAGGTCCCATCGGGTTTCGGATCCGGTCGAACCAGTTCATTCATGTATGAATATGTGAATGCAATTCCATCAAGCATGGATTGGAGGAAGAAAGGGGCTGTTACCCCAATCAAAGATCAAGGTCAATGTGGTAAGTCTACTCTCAAGTCCATATATCAAACACCTTTTCTTTCTTCTTTTAAATGAAAATGGATTTATATGATGTTAAGAATGTCTAAGGATCCTTGTTAACTACTTTACAGGATGAAATTTGTAGGACCAAAAAACTAAACATCATATCTTTAGGACATTTTTTGAAAAAAAAGAGGTCAGTTACTTATAGGACAGCTAGTATATAAAAGTGTCTTTTGTATACAACTTTTCTATAAAATATTTGTTCTTAGGAGTGTTTTAAATCAGCTAATTACAAAGCTTGAATTAAAATTATCCTATAAATTTATATGACGTCGAAAATTGCCATATAAACTTATTACAACACTTTTGGATAAATTCTTTATTATTTAGTCTTATAAACGTAAGTCTTATAAAACGATATATTTGAGCATCTAGAAATTATTACTAACTATAAACTCAATTTTGTTGTTGTGACAATTATGCATCTAAAGATGTTACAATAACCTAATATGACACTTTTGGTTTCGTACCAAATATTTTAGTACAACTTTGAAATTAAACATCCTATTAGTCTTTTTAATTATACGACATTACTTGAAAAATATGTCTTTTAAAAAAAGGGCACTATAAAAGACGCATATAAAAAAGCTAACATGATACTTAATTCTAAAACATCCTAAAAGACTTGTTCAGCTGCATAAATATTCCTTGTCAACTTATAGAGTTATATTACTACTCGTATAAATGAAGCAAAATTTTTTTAGTTCTATAAGCTAAAGTCCAATAAAATAGTCTATTAAGATAGTTAAAATTGTTCTTTTAACCAACAGGAAGCTGTTGGGCTTTTTCGACAATTGCCGCTACAGAAGGAATCACTCAACTTACCACCGGAAAACTCATTTCGCTATCGGAACAAGAGCTGATGGATTGTGACCGGAGTGGCGAAGACCAAGGTTGTGAAGGCGGGTACATGGACGATGGCTTCAAATTCATCGTCAACAACAAAGGGATCAACACCGAGGCGGCATACCCTTACCAGGCGGCGGACGCAACTTGCAACACCAAAAAGGAAGCGGTCCATGCCGCTAAGATTGCCGGACACGAGGACGTGCCCGCCAACGACGAGTTGGCGTTGTTAAAGGCTGTGGCCATGCAGCCGGTTTCCGTTGCCATTGATGCCGGAGAGTCCGACTTCCAGTTTTACTCGAGCGGCGTGTTTAACGGAACTTGCGGTACAGAATTGGACCATGGGGTTACGGCGGTTGGGTACGGAACGAGTGAGGATGGCGTCAAGTACTGGCTGGTGAAGAACTCGTGGGGAACTAGTTGGGGTGAAGAAGGGTATATTAGGATGCAGAGAGACGTCGAAGCTAAGGAAGGTCTTTGTGGCATTGCTATGATGGCTTCTTATCCAACTGCTTGATAGGGTCAGGTTAAGAGAAAAATCATAAAAGAATGAAAAACCAGGAACACCTATTCATCTGGAAAATATGCACATGTGCATATAAGAAAAAAGTTCAGTTACTTGTATTCACATGTGTATACTGTTCAGATGCTATAAAAGTGTTCCTAAGTTTTTTTTTTTTTTGATTTTCCTTTGACCTCCTATATATTTATATATGTATATATACAGCTAAAAGTTGCATACTGATGTTGAATCTATGTAAAAGAAGTCCTTAAATTCATCATCTTAGTCACTTTGTTCCATAAAAATCTTGGAAGTTATGTATGGAGTTGGTGCAATTGTAAGTAAATCAATGGTTAAAACACTAATTTATATGGATGAGTTTGCATATATCCTAACTTTTGTCCTTGATAAACCATATATATAACATCGGAAGGCACCGAGGATAATACATAGAGGTGGATTCATACGAGAACGCAATCATTTTATAAAATTTTTTTTAAGAAAAACTTTGATTAATGTACAAAATCATATATGATTTTATACATGAGAATTTTTTTTTGTAAAACAAGTTTTTCTTAAAAAGTTATCTTTCTTGTTTGAACCTCCTTCATAATATATATACACACATACACTTTGGATAAAACTTTGCATGGGAGCTCAATTTACTTAAGTTGTATTTCGATCATAATCTGTTGGTATCATGAAATTAACCAGAAGATAATCTTAAATTTATGTATCAACTTTTACAGAAATCTTTACCTTTTAAACTTTAGAATCGTAAATTTTTCTGTATTAACACCAAGGATAGGTTCCATTAAATGAAAATGATTGCTGTATATAAGTAGTGAACGGTTATAAAATAGCAATTACATATATATGATTGATGACATCCATCAATTGATAACCCATCAGCTAATGAATAATCCTTAACAAAATGGTGTGGCCAAACAGAAAAGTTTGTTGAAAGTCCCTTCAAATATTTTACCAACAATTTTGCAACATCAAGTGTATCCAAAACAAACTCAATATATTCATTATTCATTCTTTTACACTCCATGTAATTTGGTTGTCAATTAATGAATTAAGAATTTTTACACATTAATGTACAAAGAAGAAAACAAATATAAAAAGAGCAGTGAACCCATTTGATTATAAGAAACAAACTTATGGATGCTACTATACACAAAATAGTTATTTGTTTGGCAAGTTGGTTCCCTAAGTTGTGGATACAATGTCTTGTGTTCGATGATTTTTTTCTCGTATGCAACATCTTATCCCAATCTTATTTGAAAACATAACAAACCCAAAATTAAAATAAAAAAACTAAATTAAAAATAAAAACTAATAAAGATTGGATTCGACCCACATATAGAAGAGGGAGAAGCCATGCAAACCAATGAAAAAAAAGGAGCACATATTCATATGGACAATATATACATGTGCATAAAAACCAAAAAGGCTTCAATTACTTATATGCACATGTGTATATTGTTCATATATTATTAGGGTGTTCTTAATTTTCTTTTCTTGATTTTTCCTTTGACTCCTCGCCTATTTATATATGTATATATAAACCTTAGGTAAAAAAAAGTCCTTCTGTAACACCCAATTTTTTTTTAAAAGAAACTATATTAAGAAAACCACAAAAGAAACATTTGTTTAATCGTTTAAAATCCCCTAAACCAATGTTTAATTAAATAACATGAATCAACTTAGAACTAATCGGAGTGCCGTCACGGGAATCGTCAAGCCGGAGCCTTGCCTTTATCCACGCTTGAACTCGTACCTAAAAAAAATTTAGGAAATCGTGGGGTAAGCACAACCGCTTAGTGAGCAAGTAATCACATACACCATCTCGCAACATATACACACATATATATCATCCACATAATAAATAAACATCTCAGCTGTAACGGTTTCCCGCTCTTCGGACCGCCCCGCAGTCCGGCCTTGGTGGTTACCCACCCTTCGGATCGTCCCACGACCCGGCCTTAGCGAATACTCGCTCTTCGGATCGTCCCACGACCCGGCCTTAGCGATTACTCGCTCTTCGGATCGTCCCACGACTCGGCCCATCAAGTCACATACACACACACATATATATATATATATATATATATATATCACAACATAATGCACGTAAAAACCCACTCACCTCGAACGCTAAAATAATCAATCACAACGAGAACTCGAACTCTTTACAGCTACTCTGAAACAATTTAAGTACATATATCCACCTATGAGAAATCTACCAAGCGATTATAACGACTCTAACCCGAGCACGCTAGAAAAGTGTCACGGGGAATACACAAGTCTAAACCGAACCACATAACTAAACTACACGATTGGACCCCTTCTCTTTCTTTTCTTTTTCTTTCTTTACACGATAATTGATATCGCGACGACGTTCGGGTTTAAGCTAACTACCAACCCGACTCGTCGCCGGATAGACCTCGTGGCAGCAGCAGCGACGGAACCCCGCCACCAACGCCGCTGGTCACTAAGGGCAGCAGCAGCAATGGAATCCCGCCGCCAACCCAAACATAACAGCTGCAGCAGCAGTGGGAACCCGCCACTATCGCCGCCGGTCACTCCGAACAGCAGCAGCATCAGCAAGAACCCGCTACCACCGCCGCTGATCCGTCCGAACAGCAGCAGCAGCAGCGAGAACTTGCTACCACCGCCGCCAACACAACCAGTAGCGGCAGCTGTGGTATCTACCACCACCACCGCGGGACCGCCACATAGTGGCAGCAGCCGCCGCCAATCAACATGTCTACGGCAGCAGCGGCTGGAAAAACCTAACCACCGCCGCCGGACCACCGAACAACAGCAGCAGTCGCTGCTGATAAACTAACCAACGGCAGCAGCGATGGGTAGGCCCACCGCCGCCGCCGGACAACAAAACAGCCGCAACGAAGAGGTATCGCCAGCCAAGGCCGACGACCGCCGCAATCAGCCCTCAACGCGCACAACAATCAATAGCAGCCGGCTAAACGCGACTGAAAACGAGGTCCGGCCACCACCTACACCGCCCGTCGCCGGCGAGATGGACCACAAAAACAGCGGCGATAGCCATCGCTACCACCGCCGGCATAACAACTGCACACGGTGGTCGAGCCGCCACCCGCCAAGGCCGGTGACGACCCCACCCCCTTGGAAACCGACGAGAAAGAAAGATAACAACGATTGCTATAGTTACTTACCGACGACGACGATCCGACGATTTCCGGCAGCTGTCCTCTCACGCTCTCTCTATCTCGATCTCCCCTTTTCTATCTCTCTCTCTCTCTCTCACTTTCGTTCTCTCTCGCTTTTTTCCTTCTCCACAAGATAACAAATAGTTATCTAATAACCCTCCCCCTAATTATATTGCTTAAGGGACAAGTCCTTTCCTAATTGGACTTAACCACTTAAACCCAAATCACTTAAATTTTATTTAACATAATTATCATAAAAAAAACTAAAGTAAATAAATAAAACTAAGGTAATTAGCTAAAATAAAATAAAAACAGATTGGGATATTACAACTCTCCCCCACTTACCGGGATTTCGTCCTGAAATCAATCCGAGAAAAGCTCCGGATAGTGCTCTCGCATCTCCGCTTCCGGCTCCCAAGTCCACTCGGAACCCTTCCGATGTTGCCACTGCACCTTAACGATTCTAATTTCTTTGTTTCGCAACCTCTTCACCTTTCGATCTAGTACCGCGACTGGCCTTTCGACGTAATTCAGGCTCTCGTCTACCTGAATATCGTCCAAAGGAACGTGCGCCTTCTCATCGGCGAGACACTTGCGCAACTGAGATACGTGAAACGTGTTGTGGATCTGACCTAGCACTGCCGGCAGCTCCAACCGGTAGGCCACCTTCCCAACACGTACGAGGATCGTGAACGGTCCGATGTAACGAGGCCCCAGCTTGCCCCGCTTACGGAACCGAATCACGCCCTTCCAAGGGGAAACCTTAAGCAGAACACGATCTCCTACCTGGAACTCTAAGTCCGACCTCCGCTTGTCAGCATAGCTCTTTTGTCGACTCTGAGCCGTTCGCAACCGCTCTCGAATCCTCTGGATATCCTCGGTGGTCCTCTGCACCACCTCAGTGCTCCCGAGAACACGTTGTCCTACCTCCCCCAACAGATTGGGGTTCGACACCTCCTCCCATACAGCATCTCGTACGGTGGCATCCCGATACTCGAGTGGTAGATGTTATTATATGAAAACTCGGCTAAAGGCAGGTACGTATCCCAACTGCCTCCAAAATCCAACACACAAGCTCGAAGCATGTCCTCCATAGTTTGGATCGTACGCTCACTCTGTCCGTCCGTCTGCGGGTGATACGCGGTGCTGAAATGCAGTCTGGTACCCAACTCTGAATGAAACCGCTCCCAGAAGCGTGAAGTAAACCGTACGTCCCTATCTAAAATAATGGATACTGGTACTCCATGCCTCGATACCACCTCCTTCACGTAGATCTCCGCTAGCTGCTATGCGGTCGAACTCTCTCGAATAGCAAGAAACAAAGCACTCTTAGTCAACCGATACACTATTACCCAGATCGCATCAAACTTCCGAGGGGTTTTCGGAAGCTTGGTGATCAGGTCCATAGTGATGTTCTCCCACTTCCACTCGGGAATCTCCAAAGGCTGCATCTTGCCATGGGGCCTCTGATGCTCAGCCTTGACCTTCAAGCAGGTCAAACACGACTCCACATAACGAGCCACGTCTCTCTTCATCCCGGGCCACCAATAACCGGTCCGCAAATCCCGATACATCTTAGTAGCCCCCGGATGGATAGAAAATCGAGACTTGTGGGCCTCCTCCAATAAGGTCTGCCGAGCCGCGCCCGCACGAGGAACCCATACTCAATCGTACCTAGTCAGTAATCCACGACTATCTGTGACTAGAGCGGACAACTGGCCACGAATCCGCTCTCCGTTCTGATTTTCCTCCCGACTCGCCTCTTCTTGCGCTCGCTTAACCACATCCACGAAAGAGGTAGTCACAGCCATCTTCAGATGGGATATCCGAAGTGATGTGTGATCCAATTTCCTACTCAAAGCATCCGTGACCACGTTTGCCTTGCCCGGATGATAGAGCATTTCACAGTCGTAATCCTTGACTACGTCAAGCCACCTCCGCTGTCGCATGTTTAGATTCGGCTGCTCCAGGAAATACCTCAGGCTCCGATGATCCGTATAGATGGTGCATTTCACTCCATAAAGATAATGCCGCCAGATGTTAAGAGCGAAAACCACCGCTGCAAGTTCAAGGTCATGCGTGGGGTAATTAGCCTCGTGTGGCTTCAATTGCCTCGAGGCGTATGCTATCACCCGCCCCCTCTGCATCAACACGCACCCTAGACCAAGACGTGAAGTGTCGCAATAAACCGTCATGTCCTCTACTCCCTCTGGTAGCGTCAAAACTGGCGCCTCACACAACTTCCGTCTTAAAGTCTCGAATGCCGTCTGCTGCTCGAAACCCCACACAAACGGTTCGTTCTTCTTCGTCAGTCGTGTCAATGGTACTGCAATCTTAGAGCAATCCTGGATGAACCGTCGGTAGTAGCCGGCCAATCCCAGGAAACTCCGAATCTCGGTTGGTGAGGTTGGAACCTCCCAACTCATTACTGCCTCGATCTTTGACGGATCCACCTTGATGCCCTCCCGGTTTACAACATGGCCCAAGAATTGAACCTCCTCCAACCAGAAGGCGCACTTTGAGAATTTTGCGTAGAGACGCTCGTTCCTTAGAACCTCGAGCACCTCCCGCAAGTGAACCACATGATCCTCCTTCGTCTTTGAGTAGACTAGGATATCATCAATGAACACGATCACAGACCGATCGAGCATCGGCCGACAAACCCGATTCATAAGGTCCATGAACGCGGCTGGAGCATTGGTAAGACCGAAAGGCATCACCAAAAACTCGAAATGTCCGTAACGGGTTCGAAGAGCGGTCTTGTGAATGTCCGCTTCCTTCACTCTCAGCTGGTGATACCCCGACCGGAGATCGATCTTAGAAAACCACGATGCTCCCTGAAGCTGGTCAAACAAATCATCAATCCTAGGTAAAGGGTACCTATTCTTGATGGTTACCTTGTTGAGCCCCCGATAGTCGATGCACATACGATGACCATCCTTCTTCTTCACGAACAGAATCGGTGCTCCCCAAGGTGAACTACTCGGACGGATGAAACCTTTGCCCGAGAGCTCTTGCAATTGATTTGACAACTCCTGAAGCTCCGGCGGTGCCAAACGATTAGGAGCTCGCGCGATTGGAGCCGCCCCTGGCACCAGATCGATACCGAACTCAACCTGCCTATCTGGCGGTAGGCCTGGCAGATCTTCCGGAAATACATCCGGGTATTCGCTAACAACTGGTACCTCCGCTACCGTCAGCTTCCTTTCTTCCGTCTGGTCCGCCATCGCATAAGCCAAGAAACCCGAACCTCCCCGCTGGAAGTACTTCTGTGCCTTCGCGACGGAACAGAACAACGTACTCACCCTCCTTCCCTTGCCGTACACTATCAGCTCTCCCCCACTCGGATTCTGGATCCGCACCAGCTGACCCGCAACATCTGTCGTCGCCCGATTCGGAAACATCCAATCAATCCCAACTACCACGTCGATTCCATTCATGGGGATGGGTATGAGATTGATGCTGAACTGCACCCCGAAGATGTCAATGGTACACCCCCGATACACGCGCTCGACCACATGCACCTCCTCCGCGGCTACGTCAATTTTCACAGGTCTGTCTAGCTTACCTAACTCTATTTGGAAGTCCTTACAAAACCTATGCGACACATAGGACCAAGTGGCCCCCGTGTCAAAAAGTACTAACGCAGGCTTTGAATTAACAGGGAAGATGCCTAAAATACACATACAGCATGTTACTATCTATCTACACAAGGCAAGAGTTAAATAACTAAACTTAACAAAGGAAATACCTGTAATCACATCAGGTGCAGTCTGTGCCTCCTCAGCAGTCAGCTGGAATGCCCGTCCTCGTGTAGTAGGTCCGCTCCTCCCCGTAGTAGTACCATCAGTAATCCTAAGCGTCGTTGGGGCCGGGGCCTGAACTAGTGCTCCCTTCAGCCGGGGGCAATTGGGCTTGATATTCCCGGACTGGTAGCAGTGAAGGCAGATCTTCGCCGTCTCTTTGCATTCGCGGCTGAAATGGCCTTGCTTGCCACACTTAAAGCATGTCGTCTCCTGAGCCCTACACTCACCTCTGTGGTTCCGCCCACACTTGCTGCACGCTGCAGGTCCACTCCTAGTATCGCTCTTGGCTCCCTTGTACTTTTTAACTAGCCCCGACTGATCATCCGCCTTACGCTTTCCTTGTCGTCGCTCTTCCAGGTGTATCTCCTGGGCTCTCGCTGTCTCCACCATATCGCTGAAAGTTTTGCACCTTTTCGTAGCCACTGCCCCCTTGATTTCCGTCTTCAAAACCCCCATGTATCGAGCCATCTTCAGGGATTCATCGTTCGCATAGCCTGGCACGAACAGCAGCTTCTCTAGAAATTTGGTGGTGATCTCATTCACCGTCACCGTCTCCGTCGTCTTAATGCTAGGAGCGAACTCCTCATCGAACATGACCTTAAACTCCTCCCAAGTCAAAGCAGTGATCTGCGCCTCCGAAAGTCTCTTAAGGACCAGGTCCCACCAATGTTTAGCCGCATTCCGGAGTAGGTTCACCGCAAAAAGAACCTTCGAGCCCGCCGGGCATCCGCTTGTGCGGAAAGCCCCTTCCACAGCCGAATACCATCGATAGCAAGCAACGGGGTCCTTCTGCCCCTCGAAGAACGGTGGTTTACATGTCATGAAGTCCTTATAGGCGACCACTCGACTCTGAGACTGTGCCATGCTCCTGCTCCCCGAACTCCGTGCCGTAAGAGCCGCATCGATATGCTGATCCAGGGTCTGAACTAGCTCATCCCTCATCTGGTCAAAAAGCCCTGGCAGTGTTTGTTGCAGAATCGCAGTAATTTGAGCAGCAAGCTGGTCTGCTTGCTCGGCCTCACTACCACTGGGATTATTCCTAGTTTGCATCATTCTGAGGGTGCAAGAAAATCTTACGTCTTAACTACGATAAGGCAGTTTAAAATTACATCGCGATGCCTAACCGTATCTTTAAGCTACTAGTACTCATGCAAGTATCTACCTCTAGTCTTAGTGCGCATGCAAAATCATAGATAAGTTTACACCTTCCACATAAGCACTCTACATATTAGCTAACCACATAGATGCTCATCCCTAACTGTCATCAATAAGTTAAAGTCTCCAGGACTTAATCAATCCCAACACTACACAGGTGTTTATAGTAACACTATTATTGGCGCCGTATTACTATAACCATCCGTTCATGATAGTCAAGTCAGGATCACCGGGCACCAATGAAACAAGAACATGCCCAATAACCCATCCTCAACATACCAAGGTGTCTACGTTTGGGTTTGATACCATCCTACCTAAACCTTAACTTATCGACTAAACAGGTACTCGCAAACACAACACTATCCCACAGAACTCATTTTATCAACCCACGTATTACTATGCATATAAACATGTATCCTCATACACAATTTACTTCTACATCATGCGTGTATATATATATATTTAAAAGCTCAACTATTGCTCACCTCCGTCTTGACGGTTCCGCTGGCCATTCCGATCCTAACAAATCCCAAAATCACCTAGTTTAAGTCCAACCACACACACACCCACTAGTGTGTATGCTGATTCTCTTAAACCTAGGCTCTGATACCAAGTTTGTAACACCCAAATTTTTTTTTAAAAGAAATTATATTAAGAAAACCACAAAAGAAACATTCGTTTAATCGTTTAAAATCCCCTAAACCAATGTTTAATTAAATAACATGAATCAACTTAGAACTAATCGGAGTGCCGTCACGGGAATCGTCAAGCCGGAGCCTTGCCTTTATCCACGCTTGAACTCGTACCTAAAAAAATATAGGAAATCGTGGGGTAAGCACAACCGCTTAGTGAGCAAGTAATCACATACACCATCTCGCAACATATACACATATATATCATCCACATAATAAATAAACATCTCAACTGTAACGGTTTCCCGCTCTTCGGACCGCCCCGCAGTCCGGCCTTGGTGGTTACCCACCCTTCGGATCGTCCCACGACCCGGCCTTAGCGAATACTCGCTCTTCGGATCGTCCCACGACCCAGCCTTAGCGATTACTCGCTCTTCGGATCGTCCCACGACCCGGCCCATCAAGTCACATACACACACATATATATATATATATATATATATATATATCACAACATAATGCACGTAAAAACCCACTCACCTCGAACGCTAAAATAATCAATCACAACGAGAACTCGAACTCTTTACAGCTACTCTGAAACAATTTAAGTACATATATCCACCTATGAGAAATCTACCAAGTGATTATAACGACTCTAACCTGAGCACGCTAGAAAAGTGTCACGGGGAATACACAAGTCTAAACCGAACCACATAACTAAACTACACGATTGGACCCCTTCTCTTTCTTTTCTTTTTCTTTCTTTACACGATAATTGATATCGCGACGACGTTCGGGTTTAAGCTAACTACCAACCCGACTCGTCGCCGGATAGACCTCATGGCAGCAGCAGCGACGGAACCCCGCCACCACCGCCGCTGGTCACTAAGGGCAGCAGCAGCAACGGAATCCCGCCACCACCGCCGCCGACCCAAACATAACAGCTGCAGCAGCAGTAGGAACCCGCCACTACCGCCGCCGGTCACTCCGAACAGCAGCAGCAGCAAGAACCCGCTACCACCGCCGCTGATCCGTCCGAACAGCAGCAGCAGTAGCGAGAACTTGCTACCACCGCCGACAACACAACCAGCAGCGGCAGCTGTGGTATCTACCACCACCACCGCGGGACCGCCACATAGTGGCAGCATCCGCCGCCAATCAACATGTCTACGGCAGCAGCGGCTGGAAAAACCCAACCACCGCCGCCGGACCACCGAACAACAGCAGCAGTCGCTGCTGATAAACTAACCAACGGCAGCAGCGATGGGTAGGCCCACCGCTGCCGCCGGACAACAAAACAGCCGCAACGAAGAGGTATCGCCAGCCAAGGCCGGCGACCGCCGCGATCAGCCCTCAACGCGCACAACAATCAACAGCAGCCGGCTAAACGCGATTGAAAACGAGGTCCAGCCACCACCTACACCGCCCGTCGCCGGCGAGATGGACCACAAAAACAGCGGCGATAGCCATCGCTACCACCGCCGGCATAACAGCTGCACACGGTGGTCGAGCCGCCACCCGCCAAGGCCGGCGACGACCCCACCCCCTTGGAAACCGGCGAGAAAGAAAGATAACAACGATCGCTATAGTTACTTACCGACGACGACGATCCGACGATTTCCGGCAGCTGTCCTCTCACGCTCTCTCTATCTCGATCTCCCCTTTTCTATCTCTCTCTCTTTCTCACTTTCGTTCTCTCTCGCTTTTTTCCTTCTCCACAAGATAACAAATAGTTATCTGATAACCATCCCCCTAATTATATTGCTTAAGGGACAAGTCCTTTCCTAATTGGACTCAACCACTTAAACCCAAATCACTTAAATTTTATTTAACATAATTATCATAAAAAAACTAAAGTAAATAAATAAAACTAAGGCAATTAGCTAAAATAAAATAAAAACAGATTGGGATATTACACCTTCAATTCATCATCTTATAGTCACTTTGTTCCATTAAAATCTTGGAAGTTATGGTGCAATTTGTTGGGAAATTGGCCTCAATATTTACCCAACAACCCAAGGCAATGAACAAATATAGAGAAAAATAAAAGACAAAGAAGAAGACAAACTTACGTGGAAACTCCATAACCAGAGAAAAACCATGGGCCTCCAGAGAGAAAATCCACTATGTGAAAAATTGTTACAATCATACAACTCTAATCTCTCAAGCCTCCCCAATAACACCACACTCTCAAAGATTTAACTCACAACTTTCTACACTCTATAACAAGAGAACAAGAAAGAAAGAATAGAATAGTTAACGTGTATTTTATTGGGATGCTTTGAAACCAAAGCCTTAGACCTCCTTTTATAGGCTTGAAGTCCCTCTTCACCTTCATTGTTCCACCGATGTGGGACAAATCCTTCAAAACTCTTCTTTCATTCTAGCCAACTTCCCAACAGTAAATCAATGGTTAAAACGGTAAATTATATGGATGAGTTTGCCTATATCTCAACTTTCTTCCCCGATAAACCGTATATAACATCAGAAGAAGAGAAGACAATGAGTATATACTTAATTTACATAACTAGAGAATGATCTCAAATTTATGTATTGATTTTTACAGAAATCCCTACCTTTTGAACTTTCATAACCTTTTCAATATTAACGCCAAGGATAGGTTCTATTAAATAAAAATGATTATTGAAAATAAGTAGTGGAGGTTATAAAAGAGGAGTTAAAAATATAACCTTTTAAGAAAACGCGAGGACCAATCTCAACCACTCATCTCGGTCAACAAAGGCAGATTTGACCGGTCCCCCCTTTAATAATCTCTCCCCTCCCATGAATTGCATCAATCCTCCATGACCACGTCCACCGTAACCGCGAGATGAGTTGCTGAGATTACTCCTCACGTTTTTCTTAAATTGACATGCTTCTCCTTTGAACCTTCCCATATATATATATATATGAGATTGATGACACCCGTCAACTAATGAACAATCCTTCACAAAATGGTGTGGCGAAATAGATCGATGAACACATGATTATTGAGAAAGTTGGTTGAAACTTGTATGCCTTTCAAATATTTTGCCAACAATTTTGCAACACCAAGTGTGTCTAAAACAAACTTAACATATTCATTCTTTTACACTGTATTTAATTGGCCGCCAATTTACGAACTAAGGTAGCGTTTGGTTCGTGGAATGAAATTCGGTGGAATTGGAATTCGTCAAGGAATTTGACTTTGAAGGAATTGGAATTGGAATTTGATGGAATTTGACTACACATTTTGGTCGTGTTTGGTTGGATGGAATTGGAATTGGAATAAAAATGTAAAAAGTAAGGTGAGCAAAAACCAAAATTGAACCAAAACGAAAAAAAAGAAACAAAAACCGAAACCAAAACAAAAAAAACGAATCCAACATCGAAAACGGTTCGGTTTTGCTTTCCATCTCGATTGAAAAAACCGAACTGAGTCGAAAACCGAAATCGGTTCGATATCGGTTAATCATTTCCATCTCGATCGGAAAAAAACGAACCGGGACGAAAACCGAAATCGGTTCGATATCGGTTTTGGTTTCCATCTCGGCGGAGAAAAACCGAGCTGAGCCGAAAACCGAAATCGGTTCAATTTCATTTTTGGTTTGCATCTCAACCGGGAAAAGCCGAGTCGAGCCGAAAACCGTAATCGGTTCAATTTTGGTTTTGGTTTCCATCTCAACCGGTAAAAAACCGATCTGAATCAAACTAACCAAAAACGGTTCGATTTCGGTTTTGATTTCCATCTCGACCGGAAAAAATCGAACCGAACATACTTGGTTTCCCCAAATACCGAAGCGCTTTATATATATATATACTGTTAGGATTATGTGCGAGACAGTAACAGGTTACCGTGTCCAATGTTATAAGACACTAGTAGGTCACACCGCTGCACACCTAATTGAGAATTTGTGTGAAAGAGATGAGAAAAGAAAGAGAAATAAATAATTATTAGTTAAATAATTATTTACTAGTGAATTAATTAAAGGATTAATTAATTGAAGAATTAATTAATTATTTAAGGAATTAATTCTGGATAACCATAAAGGGAATTATAATCAGGTTAAATCACTGCCTTATTTTATCCTATAAATAAAAGGGTTAAGGCTTTGAAAAATCAGTTGATCAATCCCACGAAAAACCCTCGCTCTCTCTTTCTCTTATAACCGTCGATCTCTCTCTCTCTCTCTCACATCGGTCGGAACTTTTTCCGATCAGTTACGGTGGTCTAGCAACCCTCTCACGTGGTGTCAGTAGCGGTGTACCCCCTACCAGCTTTCCGGAAGTTTATTCGCAAAAGGTAAACCGACATACCCACTTGATTGTATCTGTTATGGTTTAAGATGGGTCCGGGTTTGGGAATCGTTTTTGTTATCCGCTGCGCACCGTTAGTGCCTACGGTTCCCCAACAGTGGTATCAGAGCCACTTCTTAAACCTACAGATCAGGATTAAACTGTTGTTTGCGATAAACTGTTTTTTAGATTATGGTTTTGTTAAAAATTCGATTTTTACCTGTTTATATTAAAAGTTGGATTTTTATCGTTTTATCACACGAACCATGTTAATCGACGGTGGAACGACGGCAGTTAGCCGAATCAAACCACCGGATCGATTAAAGGCCATGGTGGTGGCGATGGTGGTTTTAACACCGCTGTCCGCCGGCGGATGCACCGCAAAACCACCAAGACCGCCGGCTGCCTCGCTAGGCGGCGGCGGTGGCCGTGTCTTTCGATCGCACAAGGCGATGGTGGTGGCGTTAAAAGCCGTTGCTGTCGCCGACGAGATCAGACCGCCGGTCGACAGCCCCTAGTGGCGGATCGATGGCGGTAGCGTGGTTGTTTGTCCCGCCAAGCCGCCGGCTGCCTTACGGCCACGCCAGGGCGGCGGCGGTGATCGGTTACACGAATCGCTGTTGTTGGTGCTGTTGTTGGTTACACGATCGGCGGCGGCGGCGGCGGTGGCGCTGTTGTTGCCCAGCGGTGGCGACGGCAGCGTAGTGGTGGCAACGGCTTTGGCCGTTTTGTCGCCGAATAAGCCACGAACCAGCAGGCCACACGCCGGCTGCCCTAAGGCCGAGCCAAGGCGGTGGCGGTGGCTGATTGTTTCCGCGATCGCAAGCCGCACCACCAAACGGTGGTAACGGCGTTTGTTGTTGGTGATGGAACCGTCGGCCACGGCGGCGATGGCAGCCGTGGCTGCTGTTGTCGTCGATCGGCCTAGCGGTGGCGGTGGTGGTGACATTGGTTATCGCTGCTGCCACCGGTGGCGGTTTCGGGAAGATTGCCGACGATCGGCGGCAATGGTAGCTTCGGCTGCGTTGTCATTGATCACCGGTAGTAACAATGGTAACCGTTTGTTATTTTGTTGCTATCAGTATTGATATCGGATAAGTATTTCGTGTGGATAGGGTCCTTTTGCCCGATAGGCTAAAACCCCAGATAAAATTAATTTTTACTTTTATCCTATAAAATTAAATTTAATATTAAGTAATTATAAAATCAGTTAGGTTTTATGATTCTGGTTTATCGTAACTTTATATTTTTTTAGTTTAACTGTTTTGTTTAAACTGTTAGTTACGAATGTCATAGCCAAGCCCTAGACCAGTGTTTGTGTTTCGTCTTTATATCGTTGTTATTGTACTTTTTTTTGGGGTACGGGAGGCCTGCGTGCCATTTACAACCCGATCATATGTAATCTTAAAATTAGTAAATAAGAACTGAAGGCGGAGCCAAGGAGACAAACATGGAGCTTGGAGCCAGTGGGAGCACCGAGAAGTTTTTTTTTTTGTCCCTTAAGAATTGGACCGTCGTTTTGTGTTGGCTCACAAAACGACAATAGTTAAGGGTTTTTGACTATGACATGTTATTTAAACTGCGTGGTTGTTTATGATTATTCAGTCTGCGTGGTTGTTTATATTTAATTGTATTACGTAGTCACGTCTTTTAAATTAAATATAAAAGTTTTGAATTGGATAAAATACAGTTTGTGTTTAAATCCAAAGTTTTTGAAAAACTGGCATTTTATACCCTTGTTAAAATCATAGATTAGTAAGTGCAACCCACTTTAGGGGCACCTCCGGTGTAAGGTACATAGGGCGTTGTAAGTGCACACACTATGAACGTCCGTGTTCAAACCGAAACTAGAGGGAGATAAAACTCTGCGAATTATCTCCGGGTGGTACCGGCCAGAGTTTGTCCAGGTCCCGGGTGGTGCAATCTATTTTGGTAATTATTTATTCACTGGGTGGTACCAGGCCAAAATGCACTAGAGGGACTAAATATGCACGGATTTTTAGCATCCGATGTCCCGACGATCTAGAAGTCGTATTTTCAGACAGGAATACGATTGGTATAGGATATACCTACCATAGATCGCATGAGTCGGTTTGACATGATCACATGCTTCCCGACACATGTGAAATGTGGATTCTAGTCTAATAAATTTATTTTATGGGTAATAATTTATTAGAATTATATAATTATGAACTAAATTGGAATTTATATTCTTCTGTAGATGTCTCCAATTAGCATTCCGTTTTATTCACCTGAGGAATCACTTCGCCTTATTACGGGCAAGTGGAAGCTTACGGGCCAGAACTTTCCAGTTTGGAAGTTGCACTTACAGAATGTTTTGAGTGCCCAGGGTAAGCTTTATGTGATCAATAAGCCCATGTCACGACCCAAAAGCAATGCCCCAGAAGAGGAATTTGCTGAATATTTCAGATTCATGGCAGATGAATCGGATGTAATGTCCATTCTAGTTTTCTCTATGTCACCCGAGTTCACGGGAGACTTAAGAGTGAAATTCTGTCACGAGGTCGTAAGGAATGTAGAAAACCAGTTAGGTTTCTACAAGCACACGGGCAAGCTTTTGATCATGCAAGAGATTCTCTCCCTGAAGCTACAGAAGGGTCAGTCAGTTAAAAACCATCTTATTGAAATGAGAAGGCTTTTTAAGTGTTTATCACGTCTGGGGTACAAGATGACTCAAGAGGAGTTAGTGTACCTCATGTGGTTCTCCCTTACCAAGGAAATACAGGACACAGCTAGTGCCTACATGAAGGAACCAAAGAACGACGTGGATAAAGTCCATGAAGATATCCTGGCCAGTCTAGAGCCAGTACCCGAACCTGCAAATCTCATGGACACTGATATAATTGATGAGCTGGGAGATCTGAGTTGCCCAGAGTGCGGCAGCGAGGATATTTGCGAGCACTCGATGAATATCGACCAGATTGAGATCGGTTTATCCGATGCTCCAGGTATCTTTATGATAGATTGCTTAATCACTTCTTATGAATCATGGGTAATTGATACAGGCAGTGGTAACCACATTTGTAATCATTTACAGGGATTCACTAGAAGAAAGACTCTGAGGAAGGACCGTTCGAACCTACGAGTTGGCGAAGGCACTCCGTTGATTGCTGAAGCCGTGGGATCTTATAGTCTTAGTTTACCCTCGGGTCTAGTTTTGGAACTGGATAATTGTTATTATATTCCAAATATGATTAAGAATGTATTGTCTTTTGATTTGTTGGTAGACCAAGGCTTTTATTATAAATATTCTTATAAAATGATTTCAGTCTTTAAAGATAATATTTTCTATTTTAAAGCTACACCCGTAGATGGTCTATACACTGTGAATCTTAAAGACAACAACAGTGAAATCTATCATATAAGTAAGCGATCCAAGGATATTGAGGATCAGAGTTACCTCTGGCATTGTCGTTTAGGCCATATAAACAAGAAACGCGTTGAACTACTCCTAAAAGGAGGTTTTCTTGGCAATTTCAACTATAAACCTTTTGATAATTGCGAATCTTGTTTATCTGGCAAAATGACAAAGCAACCTTTCAACAGTGAGAATGAAAGGGCTACTGACTTCCTTGAAATAATCCACACAGATGTATGTGGACCTTTCAGTCATGTAGCGAGAGGAGGATACCGGTACTTCATTACCTTCACTGACGACTTCAGTAGGTATGGTTATGTCTACTTAATGAGACATAAATCTGAAACCTTTGAGAAATTCAAGGAATATCAGAATGAAGTACAGAATCTACTTGACAAGAGGATCAAGTTCTTACGGTCAGATCGTGGTGGCGAATATCTCAGTGATGAGTTTGACAATCATCTGATGGAGTGTGGGATTGTATCCCAACTTACACCTCCGTATACACCTCGGATGAACGGTGTATCAGAAAGGAGAAATCGTACTTTGCTTGACATGGTACGAACGATGATGTGTCATTCTTCGCTGCCAATATCATTCTGGGGACATGCGCTCGAAACAGCAGCACACATACTGAACAGAGCACCAACAAAGTCGGTAGAAAAGACTTCATATGAGTTATGGAAGGGTAAGAAACCCAACATATCTTTTCTGAAAATTTGGGGTTGTGAGGTCTACGTCAAACGACCTATCTCAGAAAAACTCAAACCCAAATCCGACAAGTGTTTCTTCGTTGGATATCCCAAGACCACCGTGGGATATTATTTCTACAACCCTGATGAGAACAAAGTATTTGTTGCTCGAAATGGAAAATTTCTGGAAGAAAAGTTTCTCAGTTTAGAGAACACCAGAAAGGATGTAGATCTACAGGTAGTAGACGAAGAAAGCACTACACCAGTTGTTGAGCCAGAAATTCAACATAATAATGTTGAACCTCAATCAGAGCCGATTGAGGAAGTGCAAACACAGGACCTTCGCAGATCCAGTAGGGTAAGACAAGAACCAGATAGGTATCTTGGGTTCCTAGTCTCTCAAGACTGTGGAGACTTAAATGAACCAACATCCTATGGAGAAGCTGTATCAGGCAGTGAGTCTGAACAATGGCAGGAAGCCATGAGGGCCGAGATGCAATCCATGTACGACAACCAAGTTTGGGAGTTGACTGATTTGCCACAACACTGTAAGGCTGTTGGACGCAAATGGGTTTTCAAGAAGAAAACCGACATGGATGGGAACGTACACACCTTCAAAGCCAGACTGGTTGCAAAAGGATTCACGCAAACTCATGGCATTGACTATGATGAAACCTTTTCACCAGTGGCTATGTTAAAATCAATTACGATTCTTATGGCCATCTCAGAGTACTTTAACTACGAGATTTGGCAGATGGACGTCAAGACAGCCTTTCTAAATGGAAAGTTAACAGAAGACGTCTATATGGAACAACCAGAGGGGTTTGAAGATCCTAAGAATCCTAATAAGGTGTGTAAGTTGCTAAAATCTATTTATGGATTGAAGCAAGCATCTCGAAGCTGGAACTTACACTTTGATGAGCGAATCAAGGAGTTTGGCTTTGCTAAAAGTGAGTTCGAGCCATGTGTTTACACTAAGTTCAGTGGGAGCATAGTAACCTTCCTGGTCTTGTATGTAGATGACATACTACTCATAGGAAACGATGTACCAACTTTACAGAGTGTTAAGGAATGGTTAAGTAAATGTTTCCAGATGAAAGACCTTGGAGAAGCCGCTTATATACTAGGTATAAAGATCTACAGAAATAGATCTAAGCGGCTTATCGGACTTAGTCAGAGTACATACATTGACAAAGTACTGAAGAGATTCAGGATGGATGAATCCAAGAAAGGATTCATTCCAATGCAACATGGCATAGTGTTAAGTAAAACACAGTGTCCTGTTTCTAGTGAAGATCAGGACAAGATGAAATCGGTCCCATATGCTTCTGCAATTGGATCGATTATGTATGCCATGCTATGTACTAGGCCCGATGTTGCTTACTCAGTAAGTGTTACGAGCAGATACCAACAGAATCCGGGTGAGCCCCATTGGGTGGCTGTCAAGAACATTCTTAAATATCTGAGAAGAACGAAAGAAATGTTCTTGGTCTTTGGAGGTTCTGAGGATGAAATTAGTGTCACAGGATACTCTGACGCTAGTTTCCAGACCGACAGAGATGACTTCAGGTCACAGTCAGGGTATGTCTTTACCCTAAACGGAGGTGCGATCTCATGGAAGAGCTCGAAGCAGGACACGGTTGCAGACTCAACTACAGAAGCAGAGTACATTGCAGCATCTGATGCGGCAAAGGAAGCTGTCTGGCTAAGGAATTTTCTATCGGATCTCAGAGTGGTTGCCAGTATCTCGAGACCGATCGATATATTCTGTGATAACTCGGGAGCCGTGGCGCAAGCAAAGGAACCCAGAGAGCATCACAAGTCAAGACATGTGCTCATAAAGTATCACCTCATCCGAGAAATCATTGGAAGAGGAGATGTGAGAATATGCAAGATTCCAACAGAGGACAATGTCGCAGATCCGCTGACAAAGCCACTAGCAAGGGTAAAGCATGAGGCACATGCGAATTCCATTGGGATGCAGTACCTGGAAGCCAGTAGCTAGTACTTAGTTTTTAATTATTACTATAGTATAATTTAGAAACAATGTAATCATGTAAAATTTTTATTTCACAGTGTGTTGGAAATAAATGGAGGTTTTATTTTCATGATTGTTCTAAATTAACTATTTTTTTGCATATTTAACGTATTCGTGATTTTACAAAGTTTTGTATGAAATCTAAATTTCCGTAGCCACTTATTGAAATGGGAATTTCAATAGGGAGTTTAACGCTATTATAAATACTTGATGATTTATTCAAAGTAAAGAATAAAAGCACAAGTGATGTGACCAAGTATTTATAGATACTCATCAGAGTGTTTGGGTATTGGAAGTGACCAGTAATCAAGTCTGCTTCATGGAGCCTCAGTCATAGGCACTGACTTGATAGGTTGTCCTTAGACCTGAGATACTTGGTTTGGGAACACGAGGACTACTGTACTCTTAGCACGTACTAACGCTGCACCGTAACTGGGTGGCCATACGGGACGTGACTAGATGCAGCGGAAGCCGTGGATCCAAATGCAAGTAGTCAAGAAGGGATTTGCACCTCTTTCAAAAGAGAGATATTTCCGGGCCCCTTGACGATTAAGATTGGCAGAAAACGCGTGGCCACGCTCGGATAGAATAACAGGGGTTATTTAGTAATATCCGTTACTGCAGGCAATCGAAATCAGAGTCAAGAAATACTTGATCTTAAGAAATGAATCCTCCACTCCATGTCTTAAGTCACTTTAGAAATATCGTGTGCAAAAGGAATGAACCTGTGTACGAATTCAATTGAGAATTGTATCTCTGGATATAAGAGATCTTATAACCTGGTTAACCTAAGTGTCTGGCTAGGGACCTCCTTAGGCTAATGGTAACAGACATAGTTACATGTCTAGCACAAGTGGGAGTCTGTTAGGATTATGTGCGAGACAGTAACAGGTTACCGTGTCCAATGTTATAAGACACTAGTAGGTCACACCGCTGCACACCTAATTGAGAATTTGTGTGAAAGAGATGAGAAAAGAAAGAGAAATAAATAATTATTAGTTAAATAATTATTTACTAGTGAATTAATTAAAGGATTAATTAATTGAAGAATTAATTAATTATTTAAGGAATTAATTCTGGATAACCATAAAGGGAATTATAATCAGGTTAAATCACTGCCTTATTTTATCCTATAAATAAAAGGGTTAAGGCTTTGAAAAATCAGTTGATCAATCCCACGAAAAACCCTCGCTCTCTCTTTCTCTTATAACCGTCGATCTCTCTCTCTCTCTCTCACATCGGTCGGAACTTTTTCCGATCAGTTACGGTGGTCTAGCAACCCTCTCACGTGGTGTCAGTAGCGGTGTACCCCCTGCCAGCTTTCCGGAAGTTTATTCGCAAAAGGTAAACCGACATACCCACTTGATTGTATCTGTTATGGTTTAAGATGGGTCCGGGTTTGGGAATCGTTTTTGTTATCCGCTGCGCACCGTTAGTGCCTACGGTTCCCCAACATATATATATATTGGGGTGGGTTCAAACGAGAACGACATCAATCTAAGAGAATACGAGAATGATTATATATATATACAGGGGTGGTTTCGATGGTGCCGGAGGTGGTCTCGATGGTGCTGGCGCCGCGGTGGCTTCAATGGTGCTGGCGCCGCGGTGGCTTCAATGGTGCCGGCGGTGGTTTTGGAGGTGCCAGCGGTGGTTTCGATGGTGCCGAAGGTACCGGCGGTGGTTTCGGAGTTGCCGGCGGTGGTGCCGATGGTGGTGTCGATGGTGCCGGAGGTGCCGACGGGGGTGTCGGAGGTGCCGGTGGCGGTGTCGATGGTGCCGGCGGCGTACGACGGTGGTGGTGGCAGAGGCGGTGGTGATGGTAGTGGCGGAGGTGGGGGAAGTGGGTGACCATAGAGGTTGTGTGGGTGATGTATTTGAAATACAAAAATGGATGGCTAAGAATTATTCTTGTATTCTCTTTAAAAGATTTCATTCTCGCATGATCATTTTTCTCTCTCTATATACATATATAATTTGATTATTTAATTTTATATATAATTTAGTTATTTAATAAATAAATAAACCGAGACCGAACAGAGAAAATATTTGGAATGAGAGAACGATGGATGGAGATGGGAAATCCATAGATGGAGAAAACGAGAGGGAGGAAGGATGATTCCAATGAATTCCAAGGGATATGGCTTAGAATGGCAAATTCCTTGATTCAAGGAATTTGAAGGAATTCGAAAAATTCCTTAGCTTTCATTCCGCGAACCAATCAACAACATGGAATTTGGTCAATGAAAGTCGTCATTCCAATTCCTTTGAATTCCATCCAATTCCGCGAACCAAACGGCTCCTAAGTTTCTTTTAACTTTGTTGCGTATAATTTCCTAAAATAATTTTCGGCCTCTATGTATAATGTCAAACATTAGTGTACATAAAAAGAATTAGTGACATCATTTGACTATAAGAAACAAGGTTATGGATGCTATACACAGAATAATTACGATTTTGCAAGTTGCTTAACATATCAGTGTTCGAATTTCCCTTGTAGCATCTTATCACGATCTTATTTGAAAACATAATAAACCCGAAATTGAAAGTAAAAACTAAATTAGAAAATTAATAAAGATTGGATTTACCCACACCTAGAAGAGGGGAAAGCCATGCAAACCAAATCTGCCATAAAAAAACTTGTGTCATTATTATTGTAGTTTCAAGAAATATATATATATATATATATATAGGTAACATCTAGAGAGGACCAAATTATTAGTGAAAACTTGAGAACTAATCTAAGTTTTTGATATGAAAAGGGCATGATCGTCATTTGGTATTCATATATGAATATTCACCTTATGAATATTCATATATTCATATTCACCTTATGAATATTCATACTCATCTTATGAATATTCATACTCATCTTATGAATATTCATATTCATCTTATGATTAACGAATCTTCAGATTCAGTAGATGAAACTTCTTATTCACCTTCAGATTCATCAAATGTAACATATAAATTAGTCACTAGCTAAAACTTCATATTCACATTAGGAATATTCATATTTACCATATGAATATTCATATTCACCTTATAAATCTTCGGATTGACTAAAAAGTCACTTAATGAATAGAAGCATAAATTCACCTTGTCAATACAAAACAAAATGTCCATTTACATTCATGTTCATCTAATGAATACAAAACAAAATGTTCATTTACATTTAAATTCACCTAATGAATACAAACAAAATATACATTTACATTTAAATTCACCTAATGAATTCAAATATATATCTAAATTCATCCAATGAATTTTCACATTATCATCCACTTCAGCCTTCAAGAACACATGATGAACCTTCAAGAACAAAAATGATGAACCTTCAAGAATACAACTTCAAAAACTCTAATTTTTCAACAATGATTTTCTAAAATCTTCATAAAAAATGTTAAAATTCATATATGTTGTTCAAATCAAGATTACAAACAACTTTTGTAAATAAACAATCTTCAATTTTGAATCAAACTAACGTAATTTTAAAAAATTCTCAAGAACCCTAGAAATTGAGTTTTTAGTAAAAAATACAAATTACCAAATCTCGTGATGAACAACCGGTGGTGGAGTACGATAACGGTGGTGGAGCCACGGCGGCGGCGGCGGCGACAGTGGTAGTGGTGGCGGCAGACGAAGGCGGCAGCAGTGATGAGGAAAAATCAACGGATCTAAAAGTAGTCGTTTAATGCTCTTGAAGAAAAATCAACAGATCTAGAATAAAAATCAACAAATCTGGAAGAAATGGTTGAAGTCGCAGAATTTAACGGTGGTGGTGAGATATGAGGAAATTGACAGTAACGAAAATAGGAATAATCGGATATCTCTGAAAGGCGCGAAACACTTTCAGATCGAATCAATTCGGTGGTTCTCCCGAATTATTCAATCGGATACAATTCAGAGAATAACGAAATTCTATCTATGTGTGTTTGAGAGTTCGTGAACCAGAAAACGAAAAATTGACCAAATCGAATTCATAACAGGAAACAGATAACTGCCGAAAGGCAGTTTTCTGTTATTCAAACCGGGTCAAAACCAGGTCGGGTCAATTCGGGTCCGATTTCCAAAAATTAAATTTTCTAAGTATTTTTTAATACAGCTCGACCCCAGCCAGGGGCTCTGCCCCTTGGACCCCGCCAGGGGCTGCCGCCCCTTGGACCCCGCTACCGGGGGCGCTGCCCCCGGACCCCCGTTCATTAGGGGCTTCGCCCCTAATATCATAATAAATTCAAGTAGGTGTGTACTCCGCACCACCAAGCCTAAATGATGTTTATTATGATGAAATTGGTCAAACTAGTTAATCCAATTACACTAAAATATCCAACATTCCTCCCCTATTTTAGTGCAATCCTTGATTAACTAAAACAAGTAATCTCAAACAATCAAACTATTGCATAAGTGAAATGTCGTGCCGATTGAATTTCACATTAGTACATTACACATTCCAAATATTCGAATACCAAGGTGTCACTTAGGATTGAACCTTGGGAATTCAATATGAATACACGAAGATAATGTACACAAAAGTTTACATACATAGAAGTTCTATCTTGACATATGTTTTACTAGCCTATGTCCTTATCCTTCATAAGCATATCAAAGCCAAGTCCCAGCTTCTTGAAGCGGCTAAACTTCATGCTCATATAGGTAGCTCCTTTTGTCTTGCACCTACAACGCAATTTGTCAAAAGAGCCATTAAGAATATATACATTCAACCTCCCTAACTTGTAGGTCTGAACACATACCTTCGGGTGATTCTTCCAATGTGTTCCAATCTCTAAATATCAAGCCTTCCACATTGAATTCAGCACCTAGCGTCATACTAAGTGGGAATTGGGTATCTTGATATCAGAGATTTCTAGTGGACTTTAATCCCACCCCAATTGCCGAACTTTTCACGAGATCTCTATTCAACCCTTTGGTTAAATGATCGGCTAAATTGTGTTGTGTTTTCACAAACACTACAGATATCACACCATTCGTGATATAATCACGTATCATGCTATGTCTAACACCTAAGTGTCTAGACTTCCCATTATATACTTCACTGTAAGCCCTAGCCAAAGTAGCTTGACTATCACATCTGATAGAAATGGATGATATCTGTCTATTCCACAATGGAATTTCATAAATCAAGTTTCTTAGCCATTCAGCTTCTTTACCAGCCGCTGCTAATGCCACAAACTCAGATTCCATTGTTGAAGCAGTTATGCAAGTTTGTTTCTTAGATGCCCAACAAATGGCACCACCTCCAAGTAGGAATACCCATCCACTTGTGGAAGAATGATCTTCCGTATTGGTTATCCAACTTGCATCTGAATAACCTTCAAGGACAGAAGGAAATCCACTATAAGTCAAACCATAATCCATTGTTCCCTTCAAGTACTTAAATACTCGATTAATTGCTTGCCAATGGATTAAACCTGGATTATGAGTGTATCTACTCAATTTTCCAACTGCAAAGGCTATATCCGGTCTAGTACTAAGCATCGCATACATAAGAGATCCAATAGCCCTTGAATATTCAAGTTGATTCACAGTAACACCTTTGTTAGGCATAAGTTTTACTGTAGGATCCATAGGAGTACCTATTGGAGAACAATCTTTCATATTAAATTTATTCAACATCTTCTCAATATAATGTGATTGAGAGATAGTAATACCATGTTCTCCACGTATGATCTTAATGCCAAGAATCACATCAGCCTCCCCCATGTCTTTCATATCAAACTTGGATGACAAGAATTCCTTAGTTTTATCAACTTGATCTTGGTCAGTACCAAAGATCAACATGTCATCAACATACAAGCAAATAATCACTCCTTTACCAGAAGCATCAAATTTGCTATATACACATTTGTCCGCTTGGTTTAATGCAAAACCATTAGACAAGACAACATCATCAAATTTTTGATGCCATTGCTTGGGAGCTTGCTTCAAGCCATAAAGTGACTTAACCAATTTACAAACCTTGTTTTCGTTACCAGAGATGACAAAACCTTCTGGTTGTCTCATGTAAATCTCTTCATTCAATTCACCATTCAAAAAGGCTGTTTTAACATCCATTTGGTGAATTACAAGATTATGTATAGCCGCGAGTGCTAACAATAATCTAATGGTGGTAATCCTTGCAACAGGAGCATAAGTATCAAAGAAATCAATACCTTCCTTTTGTCTAAAGCCTTGGATTACCAATCTGGCTTTATACTTGTCTATGCTTCCATCCACCTTCATTTTCCTTTTGAAGATCCATTTACTATTCAATGGTTTACAACCAGGTGGCAAATCAGACAAATCCCAAGTATGATTTTGCATAATAGAGTCTATCTCATCTTGGATTGCCTCTTTCCAAAATGCAGCATCCCTTGAAGCCATAGCTTCACTGTATGTCTTAGGATCTTCATCAACATTGAAACAATATTGATATTGATAATCAACTTTATTCCTTGATCCTTCGACCAAATAAAGTTGGAAATCATCACCAAAAGATTTGGCCTTCCTTGCTCTCACACTCCGCCTAGGCGCAACAGGTTCAGGAGGAGAAACAGTCACTTGGTCAGATGCACCAAAGTTACTAGAACTTGCAATCGTGTCCGTAGGTTTAGGTACAGATGTAAATCTATCCTCATTGCCAAAATCAGCATCTCGTGACTCAATCACAGAGTGCACGGATACATATGCATTAGATTCTATGACATAGAACCTATAGCACTTAGAATTCTCAGGATAGCCAATGAATACACAATCTATACCTCTTTGACCAATATTATTTATTTTAGGATCAGTCAATCTTACCACAGCTCTACATCCCCAAACTCTGAGATAACTCAGTTTTGGTACCTTTTTATGCCAAAGTTCATAAGGGGTTATCTTGTTCCTTTTATTAGGAACTCTATTTAACAAGTAACAGGCTGTCAACATAGCCTCACCCCAGAATCCATCACTTAGGCCAGAATAGGTTAGCATGGAATTAACCATTTCTTTCAATGTCCTATTCTTTCTTTCAGATATACCATTTTGTTGTGGTGTATACGGAGCAGTGGTCTGATGTATTATACCAGTAGATTGAAAATATACTGGATCATAATACTCACCTCCCCTATCAGTGCGAAGGGTTTTAATCTTCACACCATGATAAAGCTCTACTTCCTCTTTAAAAATTTTAAACTTTTCAAGAGCTTCATCTTTAGTATGACACAAGTAAACATAGCAATATCTAGTAGCATCATCAATAAAAGTAACTACATACTTTTTATTACCAAGTGATGGTGTTGAGTGAAAATCACACAAGTCACTGTGTATGAGTTCTAAAACCTTTGTAAGTACAAAAATGGTTATTTGTGACGGTTAAAAACCGTTACTGTAGGTATACGATAACGGTTTTCGTGAACATAAAAAACGTTGTCTATTCTGCCGTCACTTTTGATATACCTTTTGTTACGTTTAAAAAATGTTACCAAATCACATCAAAAACCGTTACCATTAACTAAAACCGTCACCTTTGATATGTTAAAAAAAGTAAAATATTTCCTAAAACCATCACTATAAGATAACATACAGTGACATTTATTTATCAAAACCGTAAAAATACAATGACATTCTATGACTTTTCTTTTTAAAAATCGTCACTGTAAAATTACATAAGGCGACGCTTATATTTCAAAACGTCACTATAGATGACATACAGTGACGTTTATATTTTAAAATCGTTACTGTAGCATGACATACAATGACATTTATATTACAAAATCGTCACCGCAACATAGCGTATGGAGACGTTTATTTTTCAAACCGTCATCGCAGCATAACTTATGGTGATGTTTGTACATGAAAACCGTCAATACAGCATGACATACGATGACGTTTAATTTTAAAAAGTGTCACCGTAGATTGAATTATGGTGACGTTTAATTTTTAAAACTGTCACGATAGTATGACATACGGTGACGTTTGTATTTCAATTTGTTACCATATCGATGTGGTTTGCCACATATCCCGAACGACACAGGAATGACTCTGATACCACTTATAACACCCCGCCTTCCTTGACCCAATATTGTCTACTTTGCCACACTAACTCACGACTTTGTTTCTATTGACCTGGTGAGGACTTCCCAGGGGGTCACCCATCCTGGTACTACTCCCATTCAAGCACGCTTAACTGCAGCGTTCCAAGAACATGTCGTGCATGTAGCCCCAAGTCGCGTTGTTGTTAGGAATTGCAAAGTATTACTTATGAACCGAGCATCACTCATGTCCACGGTGATATGGGATTTAAAACCGTTACCATAAAAGGACATATAGTGACGTAAAATTTTCAAAATCGTCACCGTAGCATAACATATGGTGACACAAATGTAGTTGAAACCGTTACCTTTGAATGTCATTCGGTGACGTAAGTTTTACAAAATCGTTACTATAAACTATTTTTTGGTGACATAAAATTTAAAAACTGTTACCATAGAACCTAGTGATTTACGGAAACGGTTTTCAAATAAATGTTGCGATATATAGTGATTACAAATGGTAATAAAAAAACCGTTACCATAGAATGACATATAGTGACGTAAAATTTTCAAAATCGTCACCGTAGCATAACATATGGTGACACAAATGTAGTTGAAACCGTTACCTTTGAATGCCATTCGGTGACGTAAGTTTTACAAAATTGTTACCATAAACTATTTTTTGGTGACATAAAATTTAAAAACCATTACTATAGAACCTAGTGATTTACGGAAACGGTTTTCAAATAAACGTTGCGATATATAGTGATTACAAATGGTAATCAAAAACAGTTACCATAGAATGACATATAGTGATGTAAAATTTTCAAAATCGTCACCGTAGCATAACATATGGTGACACAAATGTAGTTGAAATCGTTACCTTTGAATGCCATTCGGTGACGTAAGTTTTACAAAATCGTTACTATAAACTATTTTTTGGTGACATAAAACCGTTACCATAGAACCTAGTGATTTACGGAAACGGTTTTCAAATAAACGTTGCGATATATACTATAGTTTTGGCAATGGTTATTTTAAAACCGTTACAACATAAAACAACGGTTTAGACAAAACTCATTACTAAATGGTCATCTATGACAACGGTTTTTAAAAACCGTCACAACATAAAATGACGGTTTTCAAAATCATTACCGTAGGGGACTTTTTAGTAACACTTTTGTCTAAATCATCACCTGATGTTTCTAGGTTTTTGGTAGTGGTAACGATTTTTTATAAAAATCGTTACTATAACTACTCTTTAAATGTTTATGTGACCTTTTGTAATGGTTTTTTAACAAACCGTTACAAACCAGATTTTCAAAACCGTCACAAAAAATCATTTTTGTACTAGTGGCTCTTTCGATATTTTTGGCGAAAGGTTGTCTAGTGATCTTAGTCAACATACAAGTTTTACACTTTTCACCATTCAAATCAAAAGCAGGTATTAGACTCATTTTTGACATGTCTTTCATTCTCTTGTAATGTACGTGTCCTAGTCTAGCATGCCATAATTCAGTTTTACTACAATTATTGCTAGAACTCGTAGAAGCCATGCAAACAGAATTATTAACAAATGAAACATCTAAATTTAACTTAAACATTCCATTTAAATATCCAAAGCCAACAAAAGTTCCATGTTTGGACAAGATATACTTGTCACTTTCCATGACTTGCTTATAGCCACAATTATTCAATACAATACCAGATAATAAGTTCTTACGAATACCAGGTACATACAACACATTACATAATAGTAAAGAGTTTCCAGAAGTAAAGACTAGATTAACAGATCCTAGTCCTTTAATCGGTTCAGTTGCAACATTGCCCATCTTCAATAATGATCCATCTTCAATTGGCTTGAAATCCTTGAACCATTGAAGATTTTTGCACACATGACATGTTGCTCCTGAATCCACCCACCATGAAATATCATCATCCTGCACATAAAATGATTCAGAAATCATTGATACATAATAGTTCTCAACAGAATGATCAGCAGGTACCACAAACATACCTGATTGCTTTCCGGGATCCTTGGATCCACTTGGACCAGCCTCGTTTTTCACTTTACCTCCACCTTTTCCAGACCTGCAATCCCTCTTGAAGTGTCCAGGTTTCCCACACTTCCAACAGGTTACTTTTGGTTTCTTATTTGGACCTTTGAAATTACTGCCATGGAACTTTCGTTTCCCTTTTCCAGCCTTAGAGGATTCACCCTCCTCCACCATGTTCACAGAAGAACCGGTCACGGTTTTTGGACCACCAACAGATACCTTTTCCATATCACGTATGGACTGTTCAATTTGGAAATGACTTCCAAGTTCAACCAGAGTCAATTCCTCCTTCTTATGTTTCAGATTATTTTTGAAATCTTTCCAAGAAGGGGCAACTTATCTATGATACTAGAAACAGAAATTGACTCATCCATTTTCATATCATATTGTGCAAACTGTCCTAACATTCTTTGCAGTTCATGATACTGTTCCATAACAGGCCTAGTGTCTACCATCTTATAATTCAGAAAATTACCAACAAGAAATTTCTTACTAGACACATCTTCTGCCATGTATTTGGCTTCTAAACGATCCCATAACTCTTTTGCAGACTCTACATTTTGATACACATCAAACAAGGAATCAGACATACCGTTTAGTATATGGCCACGACATATGTAGTCTGCGTTTTCCCACTTTGAGCGATTTCGAGTCTGTTCCAGGGTTTCATTTTCAACAAACGCAGGGCATGGTGTACTCAGAACATACACAACCTTCAAATCCGTGAGATAAAAGTCCATCTTTTTCTGCCATCGTCGGAAATCCTGCCCAGAAAACTTGTCCAACTTTGCAAACGTCTTGTGCATATCTTTCATCGAAGCAGAGTTCGTCATCTTGAAATTTGATTCGATCTTTATGAGGAAATTGACAGTAACGAAAATAGGAATAATCGGATATCTCTGAAAGGCGCGAAACACTTTCAGATCGAATCAATTCGGTGGTTCTCCCGAATTATTCAATCGGATACAATTCAGAGAATAACGAAATTCTATCTATGTGTGTTTGAGAGTTCGTGAACCAGAAAACGAAAAATTGACCAAATCGAATTCATAACAGGAAACAGATAACTGCCGAAAGGCAGTTTTCTGTTATTCAAACCGGGTCAAAACCAGGTCGGGTCAATTCGGGTCCGATTTCCAAAAATTAAATTTTCTAAGTATTTTTTAATACAGCTCGACCCCAGCCAGGGGCTCTGCCCCTTGGACCCCGCCAGGGGCTGCCGCCCCTTGGACTCCGCTACCGAGGGCGCTGCCCCCGGACCCCCGTTCATTAGGGGCTTCGCCCCTAATATCATAATAAATTCAAGTAGGTGTGTACTCCGCACCACCAAGCCTAAATGATGTTTATTATGATGAAATTGGTCAAACTAGTTAATCCAATTACACTAAAATATCCAACATGAGATCACCGGATTTAATGGTTGTGGTTGTGAGGTCGTCGGATTTAAAGGTGGTGGTGGTGAGGTCGCCGAATTTAATGGTGGTGGTGATGAGGTCGCCGGATTTAATGGTGGTGGTGGTGAGGTCGCCGGAATTAATGGTGGTGGTGGTGAGGTCGCCGGAATTAATGGTGGTGGTGGCTAGAATTAATGATGGGTGGGTTTGTTGGAGAATAAGAAAGAGAAGAAAGATGGATGAGTGGGTTATAATCTTGCATGTCTGATGGAAATTGGAGTAATGTAGGAGACAAAGTTGGAGGTAGTTTTAAAATGACTAAATTACCCCTTTGGAGTTATAATCTTGTGTGGCATAAAAAAAATTAAAAGGATGTTATTATGTTCCTCTTGTGTTAATAATCCTTGATTAAAAGTATTTAATGGTTAAGATTAGTCCTCAAGTTTTCATTAATAAAATGGTTTTTATTTGATTAACACTCTCTCTATATATATATATATATATATATATATATGCATACAGTGAAACGATATCACCCTTCAAGAAAGGAATTTTTTATTTCATTACAACCATCAACAAACACAAGATTTTTGTTGGACAACTGCACCTTAAAGGTAGATAAGAGGCTTTCAAAATCGCCCGATGTGTTTAAGGATTTTTAAGTTGATTTCTAAGAATCTTTCCCCCTTTTTTGGTTGATGTCCATTGTATTTTCTAATACCTTGGACCACCCGTCAAATTACGTACACCTTTCATATCCCTAAAGAACTCTATTTACAAAAATCGTTGAACAGGATCCTTCATAGGTCCCTCGACAAAGCCATGAAGCTGTGATCCTTACCACCAGGCCCGCCCTAATAGAACAAATGGTTTCAATGTAATCCTCGTCATCTATTAAAACAAATCAAACTTCAAGACACAAGATATATAATCCAAAAGCAAAATACAAAAACACCCTTCATCATATAATAAAACAAATCAAAATTCAAATCTTCTATCAAGATAGTTTCAACGTAATCTCTTTTAAATCTTGCCCTGCCATGCAAATCACCTAATTCTATTTTTTATTCCAATTAGATGTCTATTTATACCATCTTCTTTATGTACCTCCTCATTCACCAACTTTGTGATAAAAAATCACTCGATTTAGAAAGAAACCGAAGCTAATCATGGGTTTGTCACTCGATAGATCACTTACTGTAATTGTGCTACTTGTTTTCGGGATGTGGGCATGCAATGTAACATCCCGAATGTTAACCGAAGAGACCATGTTACAAAAGCATCAACAATGGATGGCTCGTTATGGGCGTGAATATAAAGACGATCTAGAGAAAGAAATGAGATTTAAGATATTCAAGGACAATGTGGTTTACATAGAATCGTTCAACAATGGTGGGAACCGGGGCTACAAGTTGAGCGTCAATGAATTTGCAGATCAAACAAACGAGGAGTTTAAAGCCGTTCGTAACGGATTTAAGCTCCAGTCGGGTTTTGGATCAGATCGAACTACTTCATTCATGTATGAATACGTGAATGAAGTTCCATCTAGCATGGATTGGAGGAAGAAAGGGGCTGTTACCCCAATCAAGGATCAAGGTCAATGTGGTAAGTTATCCCTAAAGTCAAAATATTATGATAAACTGCTTTATAGGACGAAAGACACTAAAACAAAATTGGGTTTATTTGATACAAAAAATGTGTAAGCGTTAAACTGCTTTGTAAGACTAAATTTATAGTACCAGAAAATAAAGTTTTGTATCTAAAAATGTGTGGTAGTAAGTTTTTATGATGTTTTAGAGTATCATACATAGGGCATTTTAAATAAAATATCGTATTAGCTATTTTATATGAAACTATTTGAAAAAGTGTTAAATAAACAAGTTTTTTATAAAACCATGTGTTCATAGGATATTTATATGATTTTACTTAAAAAAGCAGCTTACAAAAATAATTGTACTATAAAAATATGCAGAAAAACAAGCTAATACGACACTTTTTTATTATAACATCCTAAAAAATTTGTTAAACTGCCCAAATATGCCTCATTAACTTACCAACGGGGCCTTGTAGCCCAGCGGCATTTGGAGTGGTTATAAGGTGTCCCCCTCCCTTGTAGTTGTGCGTTCGAGTCCCGTCGTGGATAGTGGTGTAGATTCAGAAGTAGTTGTTAGGAGTAGGTTAGTTGGGTGCACGTGTAATCTGCCGTTCAAAAAAAATAAAATATAAAGAACTTTATTAAGACATTTAGACATATTTAACGTCTTATCATCTTCTTTAACCATCAGGAAGCTGTTGGGCTTTTTCGACAATTGCTGCTACCGAAGGGATCACTCAACTTACCACCGGAAAACTCATTTCACTATCGGAACAAGAGCTGATGGATTGCGACCGGAGTGGCGAAGACCAAGGTTGCGAAGGCGGGTACATGGATGACGGCTTCAAATTCATCGTCAACAACAAAGGGATCAACACTGAGGCGGCGTACCCTTACCAGGCGGTAGATGCAACTTGCAATACCAAAAAGGAAGCGATCCATGCCGCCAAGATCACCGGACATGAGGACGTGCCCGCCAACGACGAGTTGGCATTGTTGAAGGCCGTGGCCATGCAGCCGGTTTCCGTCGCCATTGACGCCGGAGAGTCCGACTTCCAGTTTTACTCAAGTGGCGTGTTTAACGGAACTTGCGGTACGGAATTGGACCACGGGGTTACGGCGGTCGGGTACGGAACGAGTGAGGATGACGTCAAGTATTGGCTCGTGAAGAACTCGTGGGGAACGAGTTGGGGTGAAGAGGGGTATATTAGGATGCAGAGAGACGTGGAAGCTAAGGAAGGTCTTTGTGGCATTGCTATGATGGCTTCATATCCAACTGCTTGATGGGATCAGGTGTTCATACAAGTGACAACTCATCTGGACAATATACATGTGTTCATATAAGTAATTTGTAATATTCATATGTGAATGTAAACCAAAAAAACTTCAATTACTTGTATATATATGTGCATACAGTCTAGATGAAACTTACAAGGGTATGTTCCATGATTTTTATTTTTTAGGGTTTTCATTTAACACCCCTATGTATATGTATGCCTATATATGTATATACACACACCGAAAAGTTGTATAGTGCATGATCTTATAAATCTATGTAAAATGAAGTCCTTAAAGTTAATTATCATCTTTTCCCTTTTGTTTCATAAAAATCTTTGGAAGCTATGTATAAAGTTGGTGCAGTACTTGTAACTAAATCAAAGGTTAAAAGAATTACCATGGTGAATTATATGGATGAGTTTGCGTATATACCAACTTTCGTAGCTGATAAAATAAAACCATATATAACATCAACCAATAACTTTTTATTTTTTAGGATAAGGTTCATCTAGGCTTCGCCTAGACTACATCCTTGGCAACTTATAGAATTGAAAGAAATTTCGACCGTCTGAGACTAAGCCTGGACACAATATGGGCACGAATAGATTCGAACCTGGGGTGGATGAAATACCATCACAAATCTTACCTTAATCACGGATGCTTTAAATAAAACTTATGGGCTTCTCAATAATCGTCTAAAAAAACAATGTAAGTAATGTATAAAACCAATGACTTCTGCTATTTAATATGAAATTTAATCAATAACCTTATTCAATTATTGATGATCATAATGTGCCTATTTACACAAACATTATAAAACATTTATATTTTTTGTGATTTCTGCAGGCGAGTCAATATATTAACACCGTGTTCGTGCCAAAAGATGGTGAAATTCCGGTAGATATCAAATGCTTTTTTTTTTGACCGCAGGAAAGAAACTTTTATTAAAAACTAGCGAGGAGCTAGAGCAAAACAAGACATGACAGCATTCGTAGGATTACAACGCCAAGCATCCCAAGAAAGGAGATTACCAAATTTAACTCTACATCTAATCCAATCGTACGCCAAAAAACTAACATCATCCGAAATCTCTCTTTCTTTTTTCAAGCTCCCTTTGAAGATCTTGGTATTCCTTTGTTTCCATAGCACCCAAAAAAACGCTGCCATGATGATCCTTCGTGTGTTATGGTCCGTATTGTTATCCGCCTTTGAGTCAACCATCGTCCAAATATCCCAAACAGAATTAGCATCGGTCGGCCACCATCTTATCCATTGCGAGAGGTGAGCATTTACAATTTTTGTGGTAGAACAGGTAGCAAAAATATGATCCACGCTTTCCAGATTCGAGTTGCACAAGGTACAATCAGTCGAGTTAATCAACACCCCTCTTTTGGAGAGGTTGTCCGTTGTCGCCACCCGATTATTGGTAGATATCAAATGCTTGGCTGCCCAAGAAATCGTTCATGTGGTACGTAGATTTGTTGCTAATCTTATACACATACTTTATATCTTCTTTTTACCTGATTTTATCTTCGGTTGCAATTGCATATAAAACCAAGTAGCAAGATAGGATACTCCATAAGAGGGAGGTTCGTTAAGGAGAATCCATGAAGTATTCTTGAAGCACCATGAAGCACCTATTTTATGTAGTATTCTTTGGAGCCACCATGAAGCACCATGAAGTATTCTTTGGAGAATCCATGAAGCACCTATTTTATGTAGTATTCTTGATGAATAACCTTGAATAATAATGAATATATTCATCATGAATATCTTTCACGACATTCATTTTTGATACTACACAAAATTGGTAGTTACTGGGATGCAAACTATATTTTTAAGGTTCCTAAGTGAAACTACTCCTACGGTCCTACCCAATAATTGCAACCTTTTGAAGGAGTGTTTAAATTTCAACTATAGACAATATATATGTTAAGCTTATAAACTTTTGAGTAAATTATGGATTTGGTCCTTCTAATTTGGTGGATTTCATGGATTTTGTCCATAGGCTTTCACTAGTTACGGATTTAGTTCTTGTGATATGCATTTTCTTTTGGATTTGGTCTTTTGGCCTAACAGTCATTCAATAAATCTGTGCATACAATAGAGATCACATCCAACAGAAAATGCATACCACAGGGACCAAATCCAACAAAAATCGCATACCATAGGCACCAAATCCAGCAAAAATGCATACCATTAGGACCAAATCCGTAATTAATGAAGCCTAAGGATGAAATCCGTAAAAACCACCAAACCACAGGGACCATATCCGTAATTTACTCTAATTTTTTTTTATCGAGTTACAGCCCATGGGTCTTCATGGAAACAGATGCTCTCCTCTTTATGATAGAAGCAAAATATGTTAAAAGATAACTGAGGTGTCCTAAGATGAGCTCAACGAGAACATTAATCAAGAGGACATGTCTGCATACATCCCACCCCAAACCCTGTATTCATGCCACACATACTCATTTGGTTTGGTTAGCTAGGTTAAATTAGCGAATTCTTATCGAGCTTATTTATGGTCTTTATACAAAGAACTGCTCTACCCCCTAAATCATAAATTCGATTGGGATGTATATTGGGTTCATTTGTTTTATAAAATTCTTATAAACCATAAACATTGCAGGTGCATGTTGAATCAATGCATGATCCAAAGGTGGGCATAGTCTATGAGCCAACATCTTTGATACAAGCCCATGCTGAATTATTAAGCAGTATTACGAACATGGTAAGCTGAGGAGACTTAATAACAATGGCATCGAGTTCTTTTAACAACTCGTGTTTAAAAACTTTATTTAGTCGATTTATTTTGTAAATTTTGAAGTAGAGAAAGGTACTTAGCGGAAAGTAATTAGTTTGTATTATATTTGTTGTGAAGAACTCATGGCTGAAAGTAGTTGAACAGTATTTACGTATATAAGCAGCGTTTCTTTACGATTGGTTTTGATGCCACAAAGCTCGAAGCTGATGCCTAAAAGCCTCGAAGCTGATGCCTAAAAGCCTTATATTTTTTTTTCTTCATAAAGCCCGATAAGGCCCACTTTTACGTCGAAAACATAGGCTAGTGCAACCCGAGCTGAATCAGCCCATGCATTTTTTATTTCGCTTATTGAAAATGAGCTTGGAAGGCGTAGGTCCGAAAAAAGACCTGGTCTTGTACTTCACAATGCATATGGGATCATTATATGTTTCATTTTTACCTTTGTGTTCAAGTATTGTGTTTTTGGTGGCTTGTGGTTTTAGTTGGCTCGAAATTAGAATCTTGTCGAGTTCATGCCTATGTGTTAATTTGGCAGAGACGTAGGTAGAAGTTTTTTAAAGGATGATACCATGTAATGAAGTTTTTGGTTGATTTCTATAGATTTTTTTTTTCAAATTTTTTATTGATTTTGAGAGATTTTTTAAGTTATTTTTTTTGTTGATTTCGATAGACTATTTTGACTTGTTTTTTGTTGAATCGGGAGAATTTTATGGTCTTCTATTTGATTTTAAGAAAAAATTCCAACTTTTTAGTTGATTTGAGTGAGATTTTTGGTATTTTTGGTTGATTTTGAGAAAAAAAAATCGTTTTCTTTTTGGTTAATTTTGATTTTTTTATAGCCTTTTTAGTTGATTTCGAAAGATTTTTTTTTCACTTTTTGGTGCACCCTTTAAAGTTTTGAAAATAAAACAGTGGCACCATCCAAAATGATACAGTTGCACCTTTACAAAATTAAAATTTTTACCTCTTGTTTGAAGAAAAATACGGTGGCTCTTCATGAGCTCCGTCCTTGGTGGTCGACAAGGTGCAATTGCTCAAGCCTGTTTAGATTCAAGATAGATGAACTTTTACTACCAAATAAATCACCGAAAAGCAAAATGGTATGCAGATTTTTACCATTTGGTTGATAATATATCGAACAAGTATGATAATTCAAACCATAAAAATTTCTGTAGTATACCGTTCCATTGGAGGCAAAACACACTTTCTTCGTGTGTTACAACTTACACCGTTACATCTCCAATGGTTAGCATTTAATCTTACATAGTATCCAAAAGAAGTGGTTAACCTTGAATCTTACATCATATCCAAAAAATTGATGTAAACTTTGATACAAATAATAAATCTCTTTCCATTTTCGACACAAAAGGTTAAATTAAAATACAAGATTCTAGATATATTCCTTTTTATTATCTTCAATTGACGTGAAATTGAGTACAAATGGATAGTATTTAACTAAATACTTTGTGTTATTATTCACTACATCAAATTTGGCTTCTCCGTTAGAGTCATTTGGTATCAAATTTGGTATTTGATGTTAAATTTAGTGACTATTTACCAAAGGCTTATTAGATAATCGCTTACCGGCACCCTCACCTACTGTATCGGGAAACTGTTTTGGCCATCAAAATTGATTGTTGGTAAGCATATACTGCATAAGAGTATTTTCCCCTATTTGCTAGATAAGATGCTCGAACCTTGCTTTGCTTCTTACTAGGAAAGACTCCTGGTCCATGCAATACTCTCCAGGTAACGTAAGTAATATATAGCATATATAGCGTTTAGTCACCAAGGGGTTTTGTATTTTAATAAATATTACATACGGCTTAAAACATCTTAAGTCTGAAAATCAAGAGGTTTTGCAGATATATGAAAGTTTATTTTATTTTCAATAAAAGATCTGAAAACCTTTTACCATCCTTTAAAATTGATTAGGTATATTACTCACCTTTTATTTTTTAGATGTAAAATCAAACTTCAGACTTTAACATCTTAAACACGCGTGGAAATACCCTTGAAAAAAAAGACAAAATTGATGAAACCCATTTTCAAAAATAAACAAGTTCCAAAAAGGACACTTAAAAAACGACACTTTTGGAGCATGGTAACCATTTTCTAAGGCTAATCAAATTAAAATTCCAATATTATTTGTCACCACATCTTGCCTTACCCTCCCAAGTCCCAACAACGTTGTTTGCTACATTTTCCACATCTTTTATTTATATACAACTTTCTCAAATAGATTAAAATCCATCTCTATATTCAAAAACATAAACCCTAAATTATATACCCTGAAAGCTAATCATGTCACATGATGAATCACTTCCCTTAGTCGTGCTACTGGTTTTCGGGATGTGGGTGTGCCACGTAACATCTCGAGCGTTAACCGAAGAGACCATGTTACAAACTTAAGCCCTATAAAGCGATCTATAGAGGACCTAGAAGTTTTTTGTGTCATATAAACTAAATTCTTTTACAATGACAATCATGTGTATAAAGATGTTACAATAAGTTGATATGCAATTTTTGGTTTTCCTAATGAATTTAAGGTAAATTTAAAAAAGACGTACTATTATTTTTTTATAGGATACATTTAAAAAAAAGTATTCAAAAACAAGTGTACTATAAAAATATGTGTATAAAAAACAAATATAACACTTTATCTTAAGAATATCCTAAAAAATGTGTGTAAGTGCCCAAATATGCCTTATCAATGTACTGTAACACTTTCGTGTATGATGCAAAACTATTTGGTTCTACAAACAAAAGGCTAAAAAAACAATCTATTAAGACATTTGAACATATTTAACGTCATATAATCGCTCTTTAACAAAGAGGAAGTTGGTGGGCTTTTTCGAGAATTGCCGCTACAAAAGGAATCACTCAACTTACCACTAAGAAACTCATTTCGCTATCGGAACAAGAGCTCATGGATTGCGACCGAAGCCGTGAAGACCAAGGTTGCGAAGGCGGGTACATGGACGACGGGTTCAAATTCATCGTCGACAACAAAGGGATCAACACTGAGGCGGCGTACGCTTACCAGGCTGCAGACGCAACTTGCAACACCAAAAAGGAAGCGGTCCATACCGCCAAGATCACCGGTCACTAGGACGAATTGGCATTGTTGAAGGTCGTGGCCATGCAGCCGGTTTCCGTCGCCATTGATGTTAGAGAGTCTGACTTTCAGTTTTACTCGAGTGGCGTGTTTAACGGAACTTGCGGTACGGAATTGGACCACGGGGTTACGGCGATCAGGTACGGAACGAGTGAAGATGGCGTCAAGTACTGGCTCGTGAAGAACTCATGGGGAACGAGTTGGGGTGAAGAGGGGTATATTAGGATGCACAGAGACGTTGAAGCTAAGGAAGGTCTTTGCGGCATTGCTATGATGGCTTCTTATCTAACCGCTTGATAGGGTCAGGTTTAGGGGAAAATTCAAAAGAATGAAAAAAATAGGAAGAGGTTCAGTTACTTGTATGCACATGTGTATACTGTTCAGATGTTAAAAGGGTGTTCTGAAATTTTTTTAGCTGTTTTGGTTTGACCTCCTTCTATATATTTATATGTGTATATATATGCCTAGAACTTGCATACTGATGTTGAATCTATGTAAAAAAGTCCTTAAATTCATCATCTTAGTCACTTTGTTCCATAAAAAACTTGGAAGTTATGTATGGATTTGGTGTAATTGTAAGTAAATCAATGGTTAAAATAGTTTATTATATGGATGAGTTTGCGTAGTTCCTAACTTTAGTCCCTGATAAACCATATATATAACATTAGAAGACGGTGAGTATATACTTTGGATAAAACTTTGTAAGGGAGCTCAATTTACTTGCGTTGTATTTCGATCCGTATTTGTTTGGGTATCATGAAATTAACTATAGGTTGATCTTAAATTTGTGTATCAATTTTTATAGAAATCCATACCTATCGAATTTTATAATCGTTACCTTCGCCGCCGGTAGCAACAGCAGCACCACCTTCGCCACCGTCATTATACATATGATTTTGCATTGAAATCATCTATGATTCTGCATTGAAATAACATATAATCTTGTGATCACACATGATTATGTATTGAAATCACAACTTAACTCATCAGCTTATATTAAATCATATTTGATTTTGCATTGAAATTACATATGATTCTTTCATTGAAATCACATATGATATTTTTCTCACACATGATTATGCGTTGAAATTACATATGATTCTTCATTGAAATCACATATGATATTGTTATCACTCATGATATTAACCAATCAAAATTATATTAAATCACATATGATTTTACATTGAAATCACATGTTAACCACATTTGCTACCACCATCTACACCACCACCACCACCTACACCATCTCCGCCACCACCTACAACACCATCGCCACCACCTCTGTCACCACCACCTACCCCACTCCTCAACCTACACCACCTCTGCCACTACCGCCACCACCGCTATTAGCACCGCCACCACCAACGCCACCGCCACCAGCACCACCCCCGCCACCACCACCAACAACAGCAGCACCTCCGCCACCACCACCAACAGAGGTGGTCTTGTTGTTCCGGTGGTGGTTTTGAAGGTACCGATGGTGGTGCCGGAGGTACCGGCGGTGGTTTCGGTGGTGTGCCGTAGGTACCGGCGGTGCTTTCGATGGTGCCGGAGGTACCGACGATGGTTTTTAGAGTTACCGGCAGTGGTTTTGAAGTTACCGATGGTGGTGCCAATGGTGCCGGAGGTACCGACGGTGGTTTCGGAGTTACCGATGGTGGTGCCGAAGGTACCAGCGGTGGTTTCAGAGGTACTAGCGGCGGTGTCGGTGGTGTCGACAGCGGTGCCGGTGATGGTGGTGGTGGCATAGGTGGTGGTGGTGGTGGCATAGGTGGTGGTGGTGGCGGCATACGTGTTGGTTGTAGTGGCGGATGTGGTGGTGGCGGCGATAGAGGTGGTGTGGGTGGTGGTGCTGCTGGTGGCGGAGGCGGAGGCAACGGCGGTGACCATGGCGGCGGTGGTGGAGGTGCTATGGATGGTGGTGGTGGCTATAGAGGTGGTGTGGGTAATGTATTTGAAAAGAAAAATTGGTGTCTAAAAATCATTCTCGTATTCTCTTAAATTGATGTCGTTTTCGTTTGAACCACCCCTACACACACACACACATATATATATATATAATTGATGACATGTACCCATTAGAGCAAATCCAATGGACCGTCATAAACATCAAATATAGTGTTCACAAAATCCAATCGTACAACACCAAAAAAATTTGTCAGGGAAAGATTTTTTTTTTTTTTTTGGAAACAGACACCATAAATGGTGTGTTACTATTCATCCACCAAAGGTGGTGGGTCCCACCATTTTACCCTTTATTTTTTAAACATCCAATTAATTTAATGTTTTAAATTTTATCAAATATATTTTTTAATAAAACTAAATAGTTTTTAAATTGATTTTGTAATATTTTAACTAACTTTTTTTACTACATAAATATATTTTAATTGTCTTTTACAATTATGCTTTTTAAATTAATGTAATTTCTATTTCCTTGTAAAGTAAAATTTAATTAAAAAAAATGTCTATCTTTTTACACAAGACTTCATTAAATTATATATTTATTTATTACTATTATTATTATTTATAAATCAATAATAATGTATCATAAATGTTTTAATTATAATAAAATATGTTTTTTCATATCGGCAAACTAATTTGGTGTTTTTTAAAGTGATAGATTCCAGATTATGATATTGATCCAGAAAATGGATGAATTGAACACACAAGATCAAATATACACAGCGGAAGACTTAATAATTCAATCCTATTTAAGAAGATGATGAAGATAAAGGATGAAATAGTAAAAAGAATTAGATAAGATTAGCAAGCTTCAACAAGATCGATTGAATTTTGATAAATTCAATTGATTACATTCAATTAAGAAAACTTACTCAAAAGGTAACCTAACTAACTTTAAAAAAGAAGAACAAACGGCTATATACACTACTCAAAAGGTAACCTAACTAACTTTCTAGGATCTTGACACGTGGCCCAATCCTGAGCGTAGAAAGAGAGTCGGTTGCAAACGTCACGTGAGCAGCACATGGAAGATAACTGTCTGTCAGAAGAATACAACACTCTGAGAAAGGTTTCGTAGAACCTCTGTCACACCCGGCAGAGGTTCTATCGAATTGAACATTGTGTGTCTCTGAGACTGTTTTCTCAGACCTTCTGTCAGCCTGTTCTTCTGTGGAGAAAACCTTGCATCTTTTATCGTTACTTTTTCAGAACAAAGAAATATGGAGCTAACAATAAGGATGTCGCGCCACAGAAGAGAAAGTCCACAGGGGTTACCATCGTGGAAACCACAGAGGCTCTTTTTACTAAAACCTCTGTTGGAGAAGCTGCCCCTGCTGCGACTAAGGATAAAGGCAGAGGAAAAATCTTAGAGGTGATGCCATCAAAGGAAGATCTAGCGCAGAAAGAAAAGGAAGATCTGGCTAAGGCTTTAAAGCAATCTCGCGTAGAAGCTCTGGCCGATGCTGGTAGAACCGGCTTGAAGACTGGAGAACCCTCCAAGGTTGCTGAAGACTCTTCAACAGGAACCTTCGATGCTCTACTTGGAACTATCAAGCCCATTCGCATAGAGCAATCTGATCAGATTCCTACTATTGAAGAAGAAGTCTCTGAACCTCAGAAGCAAGGTAGAGTGGAGGAAATTCTGAAGAAGATGGATCAGATTCCAGTATAGCACATTAGGCACATCGGGGTAACTACACCAGAGGAGGTCATGATCTGGAAATTCTCAGAGAAGGATATTACTCCAGAGTACAATCCAGAGCTAACTGGAATGCCAAATCTTGAAGGGAAACTGAAGTTTACAGCAATGACTCTACCAAAGAATCAAATCTTTTCAAGCCAACCAATCACAGAATTGATCACTATAATGCCCAGAACGCTGTTGAACAAAGCAATCATTTACTCGTCATATGCTGTCAGAAGAGAAGATAGTTACGTTTACTCTTTTTGTGATGCAGATCTACACAATCTATGTGTGTTTGATCTCATGTTCATGTACAAGGTCTTGTAGAACTACATCAAGACTGGCAAAATGGCATAAAGCAGAAAGACCTACTCAGCCTCTATGAACAGATTAAGAGCAGCCATGTGCGCCCAAGTCATGTATCACAGCAAGACTGACTTCGACATTGGCTATTGGCTTGGTCAGGAAAAGATGTGCATCTCGCCTCCTCAGAATCGTCCGGTATGGATTCTCAAAATGCACATGAACTCAATCATTCAAAATCCGGTGTACGGATATGCGTACAGAGACCAAGACGGCATTGAAAGGTTTTTTAATTCAGATGAAAGACACAGATATACGTCAGAGACTCTTACTTGGATTTACAAAAATCTAGCCAAAGAAGTTCGAGAAGGAAGAATCAACAGAAATCATGCTACACCAGTTTTTGAAACAATTCAGGCACAATCATCTTTCCGAACCTACATCTTCAACATGTACTTAATTCTCAAGGCTGACGGCATCGATGACTTTCCTAAGTCAGAAGTAGCAGATAATTAGGATCTCTGTAATGTTTTTTTAGTTTTCTTTTCTTCTTGCTTTTATCTTTTATTTCTACTTAGGGGGAGATTGTTAGCTCCATATTTCTTTGAGGTAACACAATGATCTATTGACATAAATATATCATTAGGTAGAGCCATAATCAGAAGTCTTTTGCATTTTGAAGCCAAATCAACTAGTTCCTTATCCCCTTCATCACATTCAGTTTGCACTTTTGGTTGATAGTACTCAGGAATTTTTGTTGTAGTTGCAGTAGCAGGAATCCTAGGAGTTAACTTTACTGGAATGTATGGTGAATTGTGAAGAAATTCGGTGATTCTAGGATGAATCCCTTCAAGAAAGTTTACCCTGCGAATTTTCCATTGTTGGAATTCTACGCGACACAGAGTAGGAGGCTTGGATTGAGATCCAATGCTCATGAATGAGGAGTTTGAATTAACAGCCATTGAAAAAAAAATTCTCACACAGATTTGAAACAAAGAAAAGACTTAGAAGATACGAATGACACTGTGAAAATCAGATTAGATCAATATCGGAATGATCAATTGAATACAAATGATTCAACTTCGCTCTGTACCAACTGATAGATCCCGGATTATGATATTGATTTAGAAACAGGATGAATTGAACACACAAGATCAAATACACACAGCGGAAGACTTAACAATTCAATCCTATTTAAGAAGATGATAAGATAACAGATGAAACAGTAAAAAGAATTAGATGAGATTAGCAAGCTTCAACAAGATCAATTGAATTTTGATAAATTCAATTGATTACATTCAATTAAGAAAACTTACTAAGAACAATTGAGATCCAAAATCCTTTTAATTGATAATATGAACTTTAAGATTATAGTGAAAAGATTACATTAAAAAAGAAGAACAAACGGCTATATACACTACTCAAAAGGTAACCTAACTAACTTTCTAGGATCTTGACACGTGGCCCAATCCTGATCGTAGAAAGAGAGTCGGTTGCAAACGTCACGTGAGTAGCACATGGAAGATAACCGTTTGTCAAAAGAATACAGTACTCAGAGAAAGGTTTCGCAGAACCTCTTTCACACCCGGCAGAGGTTCTGTCGAATTGAACATTGTGTGCCTCTGAGACTGTTTTCTCAGAGCTTGTGTCAACCTGTTCTTCTGTGGAGAAAACCTTGCATCTTTTATCTCTACTTTTTCAGAACAAAGAAATATGGAGCTAACAATAAGTATGGTTGGAATTGAAATTTTATTTTATGTGAAGGGACTCATCAATTTTGGTGTTTTTAGTGTTTTATTTGGTGTTATAGTTGGAGTTGGCCTTAGAGGAGAACCATCTGCTAATGAACAATCCTTAACAAAATGGTGAGGCCAAACGGATGAACAATTAATGAACAATCTCAAACGGATGAACACATCAATAATCATGTGTTCTAATGAACAATCCTTAACAAAGTGTATCTAAAACAATTAATCTCAAGTGTACCTACAGTGCATTTAATTAGTTGTCAATTAACGAACCAAGTTTCTTTTTACTTTGTTGCATATAATATCCTAAAATATTTTTCCTACTCTGTAAGAAAGCAAATTTAAAAAAAGTAATGACACTATTTGACTATAAGAAACAAACAAAGTTATGGATGCTATACACAAAATAATTATTGTTTGGCAAGTTGGTTCCTTGACTTGTGGACACAAAACTTTTTTTGGTAGCATCTTATCCCAATCTTATTTGAAACATAATTAATAAACATGAAATTAAAGCAAAACTAAATTAAAAAACTAGTAAAGATTGGATTTGTACCAATATGTAGAAGAGGAAAAACCTTCGCAAACCAAATCTGCCATGAAAAAACTTGTGTCATTATTATTGTAGTTTGAAAAACTATACATGCATATGGTGAAACGATATGTATCACCCTTCAAGAACGGAGATTTTTTTTTCATTACAACAAGGACGAGCACAAGGAACGAGCACAAGATTTTTGTCGGACAAAGGCACCTGTAATGTAGATCAAAGGCTCTCAAAATCGCTGGATGTGTTTAAGGATTTTTAAGTTGATTTCGAAGGACTTGATTTTTCAATTTTTTTTGTTGATTAGTAATGTATTTTCTAATACCTCGGACCATCCGTCAAAGTTACAGCTTTCATACCCTAAAGAACTCTATTGTGAAAATCGTTGAACAAAAGCGTTCATAGGTCCCGTAACAAAGCCATGAAGCAGTGATCCTTGCCAACGGACCCACCTTGTTATAACGAATGGTTTCTATGTAATCCTCATCATCTTTTAAAACAAATCAAACTTCAAGACACAAGATATATAATCCAAAAGCAAAGTACAAAAACAAATCAAAATTCAATTCTTCTAACAAGATAGCTTCAACGTAATCTTCTTTTATATCTTGCCTTGTCATGCAAATCACCTAGTTCTATTTTTTTATCCAACCAAATGTCTATTTATACCATCTTCTTTATGAACCTTCACATTCACTAACTTTGCGATAGACAATTACTCGATTTAGAAGGAAACCAAAGCTAATTATGGGTTTGTCACTCGATAGATCAATTATCGTAATCGCGCTACTCGTTTTTGGGATGTGGGCATGCAATGTAAGATCTCGAACGTTAACCGAAGAGACCTGTTACAAAAGCATCGACAATAGATGACTCGTTATGGGTGCGAATATAAAGACGATCTAGAGAAAGAAATGTGATTCAAGATATTCAAGGACAATGTGGCGTACATAGAATCATTCACAATGGAGACAACCGGGGTTACAAGTTGAGCGTCAATGAATTTGCAGATCAAACAAACGAGGAGTTAAAAGCCGTTCGTAACGGATTTAAGGTCCCGTCGGGTTTTGGATCGGGTCAAACCACTTCATTCATGTATGAATATGTGAATGAAGTTCCATCAAGCATGGATGGAGAAAGAAAGGGGCTCTTACCCCAATCAAGGATCAAGGTCAATGTGGTAAGTCAACTCTCAAGTCCATGTCAAACACCTTTCTTTTTTCTTTTAAATATAACAAAATTGGCTTTACAAAGACAACAAACATGTTCAAATATTTTAATTAACTACTTTACTACCAAACACACTTAAATGAAAATGGATATATGACATCAAAAATATCCACCCGTTGAAAGTTACTTTACAAGATCAAATTTGTAGGACCAAAAAATTAAACATCATATCTAAAGGTGTTGTAATAAGTTTATAAGTTATTTTTTAGCATCTATTTAGGACTTTTTAGTTATTTATAGGACATTAGATAAAAGTGTCATTTGTAAACAAGTTTTCAATAAAAATATTTGTTCTTAGGAGTGTTCTAAAAATTAGCTAATACAAAGTTTTGAATTAGAATTATCCTAAAAACTTATATGGCGTCGAAAATCAACATATAAATTTAGGGTTTAGTATCCGAAAATGATACAGTTGTCACGTTTTGCTATTGTATGTATCTGACTCTGAAAACTACCATTCAATATACTGAAGTTTCAAAAATTACCATTTAATGTATCGCCACCTTCAATAGCATGTCAACAACTTTTTTAGCAGGTTACCATGTTAAACATTACAGATTTGATCCTGGAGTTTTGTGAAATCTAACGATTTTGGTCCCCAAGTCGCACCACCACCTCCCTCCACTGCCTGCCGCCGCACCACCACCACTGTACCTACCGTCGCCGGTCACCACCATCACTGAAACCACCATCGTCGGACACTATCATCACCTGAACCACCATCGTCGGCCATCACCATCACCGTATAACCACCATCACTGTAACCACCATCGTCGTCCACCACCATCGCCTACCATCATCGTACCCACCACCATCGTACCCACCATCGTCGGGCATCACCATCACTCACCATCGCCGTAACCACCATCACACACCATCACCATAACCACCACCGTAACCACCATCGTCGTACTGCCGCTGTCGCACCACCATTCCCTTAACCACCATCGTCGAAGAAGACGAACGGACTTCGCCGGAGAAGATGGTCGAAGATCGCCGGAGAAGATGGTCGGAGTTCGTCGGAAAAGCTGGTCGGAGTTCACCCTAGAAGCTTGTCGGAGTTTGCCGGAGAAGGTGACCGTGTCGGCAGTTGGAGGTGGTGGTGCGACGGCAGGCAGCAGAGGCAGGTGATGGTGTGACTTTGAGACCAAATTCGTAATATTTGACAGATCTCAGGGGCCAAATCAGTAAATTACTCTAATATTTTAGAATTAAAAAAATCAAATTTTAGAAAATAACTTCCAACTTGTTTAGTAGGTTACCCGATACATTAAATGGTAGATTTTTGAAACTTCAGTACATTAAATGGTAACTTTCAGAGTTGGATACGTACAATAGCAAAACGTGACAACTTGGATACATTTTTGGATAGTAAACCCATAAATTTTTTAAAATAATTTTGTATAAAATGTTTTATTATTTGATCTTATAAACGTATGTTTTATAAAACGATATATTTGAGCACCTAGAAATCATTTACATCCTATAAGATTAATTGTGTTGCTGTGCCAATTATGCATCTAAAGATGTTACAATAAGTTGATATGACACTTTTGATTTCGTAACAATTTTTTAGTACAACTTTGAAATAAAACGTCCTATTAGTCTTTTTAATTATACCAAATGTCTTTTAAAAGAAGTGTACCATAAAAAGATGCATATAAAAAAGCTAACATGACACTTTAATTAAAAAACATCCAAAAAGACTTGTTAACGTGCAAAAATATTTTCTAGTTCTATGGCAGTACTTGTATATATGAAACCAAAATTTTCTGGTTCTCTAAACTAAAGTCTTATAAAATAGTCTATTAAAACAGTCCTATAAAACAATCTTTTTTTGCTGGGCTATTTCAAAAATTGCCGCTACTGAAGGAATCACTCAACTGACCACCGAAAAACTCATTTCGCTATCGGAACAAGAGCTGATGGATTGCGACCGGAGTGGCGAAGACCAAGGTTGCGAAGGCGGTACATGGAGGACGACTTCAAATTCTTCGTCAACAACAAAGGGATCAACACCGAAGCAACATACCCTTACCAGGGGCAGACACAACTTGCAACACCAAAAAGGAAGCGGTCCAGGCTGCCAAGATCACCAGACATGAGGACGTGTGATAACACCAAAATTATACATGTTTTGGTTGAGCTTAATTGTTTACTTTACCCCATTTCTCACCCGTTTCTGATTATTTTAGTCACCATTTGGACTTATTCTTACTTTTATAGGTTTTGGAGGCCGTGGAATGGAAAAGTACGAAAAAAGGCGAGAAAACGTGAAAATTGCATAAAGTCAATCAGTAGCCATTTTGCGTCCGCGAGTTTTCAAGTCTGGCGCCGCCAAGTTCGCAAAAGTTGGAAATCTAGGGTTGATCTAAGTGTTTCGCGCCGCGAAGAAGCAGCCTGGCGATCGCGAAAAACGTGGAACTCCGAGTCTCTCCTTTTATGATTTAATGTTTATTGGTTTGTTTTTGGTTCATTGAATGTATGTTATGGTTCCGATCTGATTCATATTGTATGGTTATTTGAACTCGTTGGTTAGGTGTATCTGTTGGACCAAGATAGATAGACTCCGTTAGGACAATCAACCTTTCTTGACCTTCCCTTCGTTAACCGGAGAGTTGTGTTAGGTGGTTACTCGGACCGAGAGCGACCAGGTAGTAGAATACCGTGCAATAGAGATAGGATTGGGTGACTGGTACTAGATTGCGTGACAAACAGTCTATGTATTGGGACTAGGAGGACCAAAAACCTAATTGATAGCCATAGTCATCACATGTTAGGGTGTCCTAGACTAAATTCCTACAATAACCAAAACAACCAAACTTTGGCCTGTATAAATCATCCACTTGGGGATTCACTGTACCATGATAAGTACTACTGTTTTCGTCTTTATAGTTTTAAACAATCTTTATTCGCTTTCTTAGTTTCTTAGTTAATTTAGTTGTCTTTTAATTAGTTAAACCTTTTTCATACCCCCCCCCCAAAGCTTTAGGTTAATTAAACTAATCAAGATTAATAGTCTACGTAAACTTGACCGTTCCCAGTGGTAGATACGATACCTGGACTTTCCTACACTATATTACTCACGATCAGGTACGCTTGCCTGTATATGTGATAAGGTAGTGGCTAGGCTTTTAGAGGTTAAAACTTGTTTCGCTTTTTATGTATGATAATTACTGCATCAACGTGCCCACCAATGATGAGTTGGCATTGTTAAAGAGCGTGGCCATGCAGCCGGTTTTCCGTCGCCATTGATGCCGGAGAGTCGGCCTTCCAGTTAAACTTGCGGTACTGAATTGGACCAGGTGGTTACATGGTTGGGTACGGAACGAATGAGGATGGCGTCAAGTACAGGCTCGTGAAGAACTTGTGGGGAACGAGTTGGGGTGAAGAGTGGTATATTAGGATGCAGAGAAAGTCGAAGCTAAGGAAGGTTTTTGCGGCATTGCTACGATGGCTTCATACCCGACTGCTTGATAGGGTCAGGTTCAGTGGAACATCATAAAAGAATGAAAAAAAATAGAAGCACACATAATCTACGCAATATGCATATGTGTATAATGTTAAGATGTTATAAGGATGTTAGTTTTTTTTCGTTAATTTTCCTTTAACCTCTCTTTATAATTATATATATATATAGAGGAAAGTTCAAATGTGAACCACTTTTTGGTTGTGAACGTGAGGACAGCCGAGAGTGCGACAGGTGACGGAGACTAGTCAATAAAGACGGCTTTGAGTGTGGTCCCCCTCTTTAATTCAATGCCCTCCTATGAATCGCGCCTAGTCATCCGCTGTGGACCTGACGTGGCGCCTAGTCATCTGCCACGTGTCGCGCTCTCGGCTGTCCTCACGTTCACAACCAAAAAGTGGTTCACATTTGAACCCACCCCTATATATATATATATATATATGTACATATTCACCTAGAAATTGCATACTGATATTGAATCTATGTAAAAGAAGTCCTTCATTTCATCATCTTAGTCACTTTGTTCCATAAAAATCTTGGAAGTTATGTATGGGTTTGGTATAATTGTAAGTAAATCAATGGTTAAAACAATTTATTATATGAATGAGTTTGCATATATCTTAACTTTTGTCCCAAGCAGCCCAATAAACCATATATGTACTTTGGATAAAACTTTGCATGGAAGTTCAATTTACTTAAGTTATATTTCGATCCTAATTTATTGGTATCATGAAATTAACTTAATGTCAGGATCGAAATTCAAAACAAGAGAGAATAAGAACCAAGATCTTTTAAGGAAATCGCTGAATAACAGCTTAATATTTAACAATAAGAAAACAATAATGAATTGAAATTGAAATTTCTTTTAGAATTCCTTTTTTGTTCAAATGATTACAAACAAAGCCTCAATTTGTTGAACAGACTCAACATGTGTACAATACTTCTCTTTTGTAGGGATCAAGAACAATCTTGAGGCTAATACTTTTCTATCACTCGTATCTTTAACAGAATAGACGGCTAATTTATTTATACAAGACTTGATTACAAAGATAACTAAAAAATAAGTTGATTTTCTAAATCTTCATTTTCTTCAGAATCGTGGTAAATATCTTTATAAATAAATTGATATTCTAAATATTCATTATCTTCAAAATCTTGGTAAATATCTTCAAAATCCCGTTTCTTGTGGAGCAAAAAAAAATCATTTTCTTTCTGATTAACAGCACTAACTTCTACTAGGAACATTAACAATCATCAAAGTAGTAACTTTTGCATTAGAAGTAGTAACTTTCATTAGCAGTAGTAACTCGTATACTGGAAGTAGTAACTAGTGAGCAGTAGTAAGTATGTTAGTACAGAGGTACTAACCATACTTAACCAATTTCAGAACCAACAATCTCCCCCTAACTTAACTTCTTGAAACAAGAAATTAAATTCTTCTCATTTTTATTACTGCTGCTGGTGTTTCTACTGTTGCTTCTGTTTCTGCTTCTTTCTGAACCTATTTCTCACTTTCAAACTCCTCCTCAACTCTAGATCCCATCATATCAGTCTCTGCAGATTTAGAGATTTGATCCTCCCCTTTTTGAGTTACCCATGCTGATGTGGTTTTGAGTTTCCCATTAGCATTAACATACATAAACTCTTTCAATTTTGAGTTTTTAGGATCAATAGAGTTGGGAATTGTGTGGCTTGAATACTTTATTAAAATCTTGGGTGCTGAGGTTTGCTTAGCATCATTAATTGTAAACATTATCTGTGGAAGCACTAATACTGTTAGCAGTGTCATTTGAAGAAGAAGTACTAACAATTTTAGTTACTTTTGGCACCAAACTTTGACAAATCTGTCTGCTTTCTTCACTTCCTTATCCAATGATTTGGAAGGAAGGTTTTCTTTTGTTTTAGAAAACTTGTTTTGAATGTGAGGTCTATAAGTGTTTACTGTCACAAATGTTTTCCTTACATTCTTTGTCATGAGATTCCTTGAAGGTTTCCTATACCCAAAAGAGTATGAAGTTGTGTTTTGAAAATTGACTATTTGGTTAACAGGATTGAAATAACGGTGTTTAGCTAAATGATTCAACTTGCAACAAATAAAACAAGGCTTTGGTCTATTGATTTTTTTCTAGATCAATTCTTTGTTTTTGAGCCCACTGTTGATTTCTATTTCTCTGATTTCCCCTTATCTTATTAGTTGGTTTGAGTTTATGCTGTTGGCAGATATAAGGATTTTCAACAGTGGTTTGCCCCTGAACTTTCTTCTTCTTCTTCTTGGATGGTTTGGTATTCTCCTTCTTCCTAGGAGGCTTAACCTTTTTACTTCGCACAAACTTTTGCCCTCCATCTTCATTTGTGAGTATTTGATTTTCTTGAGGAATGTTTTCTTGCTTCTTTTTATTCCTTAAGTTTGTTTCTTTACTCTCAGACTCATTTTCTTCAACATCTATTTCATCTGGGGATCTGCTTCTGTAGTTCTTTTAGGCATCTCTTTATCTACAAGCCTTTCAAGTAGGTCAGTAGTGGAAGGAATGTAGTTGTTGTTGTATGGTGGTGGTCTGGCATTGTATCCTATTCCTTTCTTTAACTTATCATGCACTTGTGCTTTGAGCAAAGCATCCATTGCTTTTGAAGCATTGGAAAACTTCTCAAGATCAAATAGTGCCTTTTTAAGTTCACTCCTGACAGCCTCTAATTCTTCTTTTGATTTTTTATCTTTACATCTAATTCTTTGTTTTCCCACTTCCAATAGTTTTGTATCATAGTAATGTTGGAGTTCATTGGCTTGATTAGCTTTGATTTTTTTCCTCCAAATTCACTATGACGAAATTAAACTCTCTCCTACTCTGTTCTACCCTTTTCAAATTATCACACACATCTCTTGGGTGTGCTCTCTGTATCTTTTAAAAGTATTAAGACATGCTTTAGAGCAAAGTTTAGAGTGTACCTTAGTTGAAATTTCTGCATCGTTGGTGTTTACCATGTTTTTCATTGATGAACAGAGGGAAGCTTCACGAACAAACTGTTTTCTTGTTGAATCTTGGATCTAGAAACCGATAGCTTTGATACCACTTGTCAGGATCAAAAATCAAAACAAGAGAGAATAAGAACCAAGATTTATTAAGGAAGTCGCGGAATAACACCTTAATATTTAACAACAAGAAAACAAGAATGAATTGAAATTGAAATTGCTTTTGGAATTCCTTTTCTGTCAAATGATTACAAACAAAGCCCCAATCTAGTTAAGGCTTGTGGAGGAAGTGGCTAGTTAACCCTTCTAACCCAGGTTCGAATCCAGACGCTTCCAGAATGTGGCCACTAGGATTAACTCAGGACAACATGCTTTAGCTGTTGGTGAACCTTGCCGGGATTAGTTGGGGCAAAGCCTTAGATACCCTTCGAAAAAAAATATATGTTAAGCTTATAAACTTTTGAGTAAATTACGAATTTGGTCCTTGTAATTTGGTGGATTTTACGGATTTCGTTCCTAGGCTTTCACTAGTTACGGATTTAGTCCTTGTGATATGCGTTTTCTTTTGGATTTGGTTTTTTGGCCTAACGGCCATTCAATAAATATGTGCATATAATAGGGATCACATCCAACAGAAAATGCATACCACATGGACCAAATCCAACAAAAATCGCATACCATATAGGCACCAAATCCAACAAAAATCGCATACCATAGGCACCAAATCCAACAAAAAGGCATACAACTAGGACCAAATCCGTAATTAATGAAGCCTAAGGATGAAATCCGTAAAAACCACCAAACTACAGGGACCAAATCCATAATTTACTCTAATTTTTTTTATCGAGTTACAGCTCACGGGTCTTCATGGAAACATACGCTCTACTCTTTATGATAGAAGCCAAATATGTGTATCCCACCCCAGACCCTACTTTCAAGTGAGTAGGGTCTTCATAGAAACAACTGCTCTACCCTTTGGCCACCCTTAGACCATAAATTCGAGTGGGATATAGTGGGTTCCTTTGTTTTATAAAATTCTTATAAACTATAAACATTACAGGTGCATGTTGAATCAATGCATGATCCAAAGGTGGGCATAGTCTATGAGCCAACATCTTTGATACAAGCGCTTGCTGAATTATTAAGCGGAATTACGAACAAGATAAGCTGAGGAGACGTAATAACACCAACCAACAATGGCATACGTTTCAGCATTCATGGCATCAAACTCTTTTAACAACTCGTGTTTAAAAACAATCAAATTCTTTTAACAACTCGTGTTTAAAAACTTTGTTTAGTCGATTTATTTTGTAAATTGTGAAGTAGAAAAAGGTAGCGGGAAGTAATTATTTTGTATTATATTTGTTGTGAAGAACTCATGGCTGAAAGTAGTTGAACAAAATATATGTATTTAAGCAGCGTTTCTTTCTTCTGTTTCGCAGCAAGGCGACTGGTTTTGATGTATATCGAGACCCTTTTGTCTATAAAAGAAGTCTACAATCCTTCAAATATACAGCTCGTTTTGGAGATAACGTTATGTGTGTGTCGAGATGCACAAAACCCGAAGCCGATGCCTAAAAGCCTTATATATTTTTTTTTCATAAAGCCTGATGAGGCCCATTTTTACGTCCAAAACATAGGATAGTGCAACACGAGCTGAACGAGCCCATGCACTTTTTATTTCGCTTATTGAAAATGAGCTTGGAAGCGGTAGGTTCGAAAAAAGACTGGGCTTTGTACTTCACAATGCATATTCCGGGATCATTATATGTTTCATTTTTACCTTTGTGTTCAAGCATTGTGTTTTTGGTGGCTTGTGGTTTAAGTTGGCTCGAAACTAGAATCTTGCCATGGTCATGCCTATGTGTTTGGCAGAGACGGAGGTAGAAGTTTTTTAAACGATGATACCATGTAATTAAGTTTTTGCTTGATTTCTATAGTTTTTCTTTCAAATTTTTTATAGAGATTTGTTAAGTTATTTTTTGTAGATTTCGATAGACTATTTTGACTTTTTTTTTGTTGAATCGAGAGAATTTTTTGGTTTTTTAGTTGATTTGAGAGAGATTTTCGGTTTTTTGCTTGATTTTGAGAAAAAAATCGATTTTTATTGGTTAATTTTGATTTTTTATAGCCTTTTTAGTTGATTTCGAGAGATTTTTTTCACTTTTTGGTGCACCCTTTAAAGTTTTGAAAATAAAACGTTGGCACCATCCAAAATGATACGGTTGGACCTTTACAAAATTAAAAATTTTATATCTCGTTTGAAGAAAAATATGATGGCTCTTCATGAGCTCCGTCCCTGGTGGTCGACAAGGTGCAATTGCTCGTGCCTGTTTAGACTCAAGATAGATGAACTTTTACTGCCAAAAAGATCACCAAAAGCAAAATGTCATGCAGACTTTACCATTTGGTTGATAATATCGAACAAGTTTGATAATTCAAGCCATAAAAAATTCTGTAGTATACCATTGTATTGGAGGCAAAACACACTTTTTTTGTGTGTTACAACTTACACCGTTGCATCTCCAATGGTTAGCATTTAATCTTACATCGTATCCAAAAGAAGCGGTTAACCTTGAATCTTACATCATAGCTAAAAAATTGAGTGTAAACTTTGATACAAACAATAAATCTCTTTCCGTTTTTGACACAGAAGGTTAAATTAAAGGGTTAAGTACATGGAGTGTATCGAACTTGTCACGTTTTATCATTGTATGTACTTATCTTTAAAACTTACCAATTAATGTACCGAACTTACTAAAATTACCATTGTATGTATTTCATGACAAGTTGGATACACTTTCGTGACAAGTTGGATACATTAAATGGTAGGTTTTTGATAAAGTTGGATACATACAATGACAATTTTAGCAAGTTCGGTACATTAATCAGTAAGTTTTAAAGTTGAGTACATATAATGATAAAACGTGACAAGTTCGATACACTCCCATGTACTTAACCCTAAATTAAAATACAAGATTCTAGATATGTTCCTTTTTATTATCTTTAATTGACGTAAAATTGAGTATAAATGGATAGTATTTAACTAAATATGTTGTGTTATTATTCACTACATCAAATATGGTGTCTCCGTTAGAATCATTTGGTATCCAATTTGGTATTTGATGTTAGATTTAGTGGCTATTTACCAAAGGCTTATTAGATAATCACTTACCGACACACTCACATACTGTATCAGGAAAATGTCTTTGCCATAAAAAATGATTGTTGGTAAGCATATACTGCATAAGAGTATTTTTCTCTATTTACTGGATAAGATGCTTGGACCTTGCTTTGCTTCTTACCAGGTAAGAATCATGGTCCATGCAATACTCACTAGGTAACGTAAGTGATATCCGCATATATACCCTTTACTCACCAAGGGGCTTTGTTTTTTTTTAATAAATATTAAATACTTCTTAAAACCTTTTAAGTTTGAAAATCAAGAGGTTTTGTAGATTTATGACGGTTAATTTTATTTTTAGTAAAAGATTTGAAAACCTTTTACCATCCTTTAAAATTTTATTAGGTATATTATTCACTTTTTATTTTTTTGATGTAAAATTAGACCTCAGACTTCAACATCTAAAAAATGCGTAGAAATACCCTTGCAAAAAGGAAAAACTGATGAAACCCATTTTCAAAAATAAATAAGCTCCAAAAAGGACACTTAAAAAAGACACTTTTGGAGCATGGGTAACCATTTTCTAAGGCAAATCAAATTAAAATTCAAATATTATTTGTCATCACATCTTGCCTTACCCAAGTCCCAACAACGTTGTTTGCTACAGTTTCCACATCTTCTATTTATATACAACTTTATCAAATAGATTAAAATCCATCTCTACATTCAAAAACATAAACCCTATACCCTGAAAGCTAATCATGTCACATGATGAATCACTTCTCCTGGTCGTGCTACTGGTTTTCGGGATGTGGGCGTGCCACGTTAAATCTGGAGCGTTAACCGAAGAGACCATATTACAAAAGCCTCAAGTTCAACAAAAATTGCATACCTTAGGGACCAAATCTAACAAAAATTGCATACCTTAGGGTCCAAATCCAACAAAAAATTGATACCACTGAGACCAAGTCCGTAATTAATGAACCATAGGGACGAAATCAATAAAAACCACCAAACTACAGGGACCAAATCCGTAACTTACTCGTGTAACCTTGAAGTAAATTTTCATGTTTGTTAGCCAACGAGTAAGTCATGAGGGAGGTTCAAGGAAAAACCTCTCAAAAAAATGAAAAACTGAGGAACACCTTGGTAATCGTGCATCTGAACGGGTACGTCACATGTGCACATGTTTACGTCCAAAACATGGGCTAGTGCAACCCAAGCTGAATGATCTTGTGCATTTTTTATTTCGCTTATTGAAAATGGGCTTGGAAGGCTTAGGTTTGAAAAAAGATTGGGCCTTGTACTTCACAACGTATACGAGATCATCATATGTTTCATTTTTACCTTTGTATTCAAGTTTTGTGGTTTAAGTTGGCTCGAAATTAGGGTCATGCCTACGTGCTCGGCAAGGCACAATTGCTCGAGCTTGTTTAGGCTCAAGATAGATGAACTTTAACTGCAAAAAGAAAATCACCAAAAAGCAAATCGTCACGTTGATTTTTACCATTTGGTTGATAATATCGAACAAGTTTGATAATTCAAACCATAAAAATTTCTATAGTATACCGTTCCATTAGAGGCAAAACACACTTTCTTCGTGTGTCACAACTTACACCGTTACATCTCCAATGGTTAGCATGTAATCTTACATAGTATCCAAAAGAAGTGGTTAACCTTGAATCTTACATCATATCCAAAAAATTGATGTAAACTTTGATACAAACAACAAATACCTTTCCATCTTTGACACAAAAGGTTAAATTAAAATACAAGATTCTAGATATATTCCTTTTTATTATCTTCAACTGACGTAAAGTTGAGTGTAAATGGATAGTATTAAACTAAATACTTTGTGTTACTATTCACCACATCAAATTTGGCGTCTTCGTTAGAGTCATTTGATATTTGATGTTAGATCTTGCAGCTATACCAAAGGCTTATTGGATAATCGCTTACCGACATGCTCACCTAGTGTATCCGTAAAATTTCTTGGCCATCAAAATTGATTTTTGGTAAGCACATACTGCATAAGACTATAAGAGTATATTCCCCTGATTTACTCGATAAGATTCTTGGACCTTACTTTGCTTCTTACCGGGTAAGACTCATGGTCATCAGGTAACGTAAGTGATATCTGCTTATATAGAGTTTACCGACTAAGTGGCTTTGTTTTTTTTCTTAATAAATAGTAAAATCCTCCTAAAAAATTTTAAGTCTGAAAATCAAGAGGTTTTGCAGACGTAAAGACGGTTTGTTTTATTTTTAATAAAAGATCTGAAAACCTTTTACTATCCTTTGAAATTTTAAAAGGTATATTATTCACCTTTTATTTTTTAAATGTAAAATCAGACTTGAGATTTTAAAGTGTGAAAATACCCTTGCAAAATAACAAAATTGATGAAACCCATTTTCAAATGTAAAGTCACACTACCGACCTTAAACGTGTAATAACATGTGGAAATACCTTGCAAAAAAACAAAATTGATGAAACTCATTTTCAAATATAAAATCAAATTTCAAACTTTAAACTCGTAAAAACGCTTGGAAATATAAGGGCGGACGTACTTGAGTTTTCTAAAAAACGTTTGAGTATGTGACCCCATTAATTTCTTTTTTCTCTATCGAATGAATTTTAAGTTTTCTAAAAAACCTTCATGTGCCCATTATGTTTGACCCCAATTAAATTTGAGTTTGACCCCAAAGTAAAATATGCAATCTTCATCAGCCTACTACAAAACCTCCATTAAATAATTAATAAATTAAACAACTTTCATATTTTCAATTTACAATTCCTAGTTTCCAACTCTCCTTTTTTTCATTGAGATAGAGTATAAACAACTATTTTGTTTTTGCTTTTTAATTGTTTACGATTTATTTAATATTTGATTATTAGACATGGTTATGATTAAATAGTTAAACAATATTTTGTGTCTTTTCTAAGTCTTTTGTGTTTATTGAGTTAGGGTTTTTGAAATCCATTTTATTAGTAATTAGTAACTAGGGGATTGTTAATTATTAGTTTTATTAGTAATTAGTAACAAGGGGATTGAAATCAACTATTAACTATTATGGATTGTTAATTGTTAACCGTTATTTATTTACTATGTGACTCGTAGACAGCAATTATAGACTTGAACTCTTAAATTGTTCTTCATTAATATACATTTTTATTTATATTTTCATATTCTTATATCATGCCGTTTACACCCGACCCGCATCTCCAAAATTTCCGAATCCTTCTCTGAATACCCTTGCAAAAAAACAAAACTGATGAAACCCATTTTCAAATGTAAAATCAAGACTTTAGACTTTAAACGTGTAAAAAACGCGTGAAAATACCCTTGCAAAATAACAAAACTGATAAAACACATTTTAAAAAATAAACAAATAAATAAGCTCCAAAAAAGACACTTAAAATGACACTTTGGGAGAATGGCTAACCATTTTCTACGGCAAATCAAATAAAAATTCCAATATTATTAGTCACCAAATTTTGCATTATCCCCTATCAACGTTGTTTGCAACATTTTCCACATCTTCTATTTATATACAACTTTCTCTCATAGATTAAAATCCATTTCTACGTTCAATAACATAAACCCTAAACCCTAAACCCTGAAAGCTAATCATGTCACACGATAAATCACTTCTCCTTGTCATGCTACTTGTTCTCGGGATGTGGGTGTGCCACGTAACATCTCGAGCATTAACTGAAGAGACCATGTTACAAAAGCATCAACAATGGATGGCTCGTCATGGGCGTGAATATAAAGATGATTCAGATAAAGGAATACGATTCAAGATATTCAAGGACAACGTGGCATACATACAATCGTTCAACGATGCCGGAAACCGGGGTTACAACTTGAGTGTCAATAAATTTGCAGATCAAACAAACGAGGAGTTTAAAGCCGTTCATAACGGATTTAAGCCCCCTTCAGGACTCGGATCGGATCGAACCACTTCATTCATGTATGAATATGTGGATGAAGTTCCATCAAGCATGGATTGGAGGGAGAAAGGGGCTGTTACCCCAATCAAGAATCAAGGTCACTGTGGTATGTCAATTCTAAAGACCAAATCAAACACTACAAAAAAATGCATACTATTGACAACCGAAACAGTCGGAAAATAGTTGGAAATCGGCTTTACCGATGAATTTCCAACGAAATGAGGTATCGCTAAAAACATGGTCGGTAAAGTTATCGACGGTTTTTTCGACGACTATTACCGACTGCTTTCGGACTGTTTCATTTACTGACGATTTTTTGACGACTTTTACCGACTGTTTTCCGACTGTTTCATTTACCGACGGCTTTCCGTCTGGTTACCGATGGTTTTGCGACTAATATTTCAACGATTTTCCGATGACTTAGTAAAAAATAAAAAAATTATAAAAAAAGCGTCCATAAACCATCGAGAAGCAGTCGAAATTTGTGACTGTTTTTAACTGTAGGTAACGGCCGTCGGTAATATACAACTTTTTAGTAGTGAAACACCTTTTTTTCATTTACACGTAACAAAATCGGTTTTATAAAACATCAAATATGTCTTAATATTCTGATAAGCTGCTATATAGAACGAAACACACCGAAAAAAATGGGTTTATATGACCTCAGAAATGTCTAGGGGTCCTTATAAACAACTGCTTTATAAGACTAAATTTATAGTACCAAACAATTAAGTGTCATATCTAATGTTGTCGTAATAACTTGATAGAGTGTTTTTGAGGGTTGTAACAAGTTTTTAGAACATTTCATAAAAACAATTATAAGTGTTGTAATAAGCTTAATGACGGTTTCAGTGTCATATTTAGGACATGTTTACCAAATAAGAACATCATTTACCTATTTTTATGGGAAACTATTCGTAGAAGTGTCATATAAATTATTTAACAAAAAGATTTGCATTAAATTTACCCTAAAACAACTTGTAAGATGTTCAAAACGTCAAATAAACTTATTACAAGGGTTTTAGAAAGAAAAATTGTGTCGTATAAACCTGACTCTGTTGTAGTTAAAAATTATGCGTCTAAGTATGTTAGATTAAGTTGATATGACACTTGCGGTTCCTAACAAGTTTTTCGTGAAATTTTAAATAAATAGACCTAGTAATCATTTTATAAGACATTATTTGCAAAAGTGTCCTATGAAAATGCATATAAGAAAGTTAATATGACATTTTTTTAAAGTATGTTAAAAAAAACTTGTTAAAATGCCCAAATATGTTTTATCAACTTATCGTAACACCGTAATCTATAATGTAAAATTGCTTAGTTCTATTAACTAAAATCCTATAAACGAGTCTATTAAGACATTTAAACATATTTAATGTTTTTTGATCACCAGGAAGCTGCTGGGCTTTTTCGACCATTGCTGCTACCGAAGGAATCACTCAACTCACTACCGGAGAACTCATTTCACTATCGGAACAAGAGCTGATCGATTGCAGTCGGAGCGACAAAACCCAAGGTTGCAAAGGCGGGTACACGAAAGACGGATTCAAGTACATCATCAATAACAACGGAATCAACAGCGAGGCGGCATACCCTTACCAGGCGGCAGTTGCAACTTGCAATACCGAAAAGGAAGCGATCCATGCCGCCAAGATAACTGGATACGAGGACGTACCCGCCAACGACGAGTTAGCGTTGTTGAAGGCTGTGTCCATGCAGCCTGTCTCTGTCGCCATTGACGCCTCCGGCTTCCAATTTTACTCAAGCGGTGTGTTTAGTGGACCCTGCAGTACTAAATTGGACCATGCCGTTACGGTGGTCGGGTATGGAACAAGTAAGGATGGCGTTAAGTATTGGCTCGTGAAGAACTCGTGGGGAAGGAGTTGGGGTGAAGAGGGATATATTAGGATCCAGAGAGATGTCGAAGCGGAAAAAGGTCTTTGTGGCATTGCTATGGTGGCTTCATATCCAACTGCTTGATGGGTTCATGTTCAAGAGAAAACCGTAAAAAAATTAAAATAAAATAAAATAAGAAACACCTCATCTAAACAATATACATGTGTTTTATACAAGTAATTTGTAATATTCACATGTGAATGGAACACTAGAAAAAAGCACATACTATCTGGTTATTTGTTTAGCACCAGGTTGTTTAATAAATACAAGTCACACACATACTACTCAGTAAAACAACAAGTTTTATAAAAAATATTTAAGTATTGGTGAAATACTACCCGTTTGTTTGTAAAACACTACGTAGTTTTATAAAATCATTTAAATATTGGTGTAATACTACCTAGTTGTTGTAGAACACTGGGTAGTTTCATAGAATAAAAAACATATAAGTATTGGTGTAATACTAACCGGTTGTTGTAAAACACAGGGTAGTTTCATAAAAAGAAAACATTTAAGTATTGGTGTAATCCTACCCGGTTGTTGTAAAACATTATATTGTTTTATAAAAAACATTCGAGTATTGATAGAATACGACCCGGTTGTTTGTAAAACATCATGTTGTTTTATGAAAAACATTTAACCATTGGTGAAAAATACTACCTGATTGTTTGTAAACAATGAGAGAGCTTTATAAAAACACGCTACCAAGTATATGTACAACCCGGTTGTTTATTGCAGCACGTAGTTTTATAAAGAAAATGTGAGCCCCCACCTTTTCCAAAACTTAGTTGTATTTGGAGAGTTATATTTGAATTTGTGTAGTAGTGATCCTAAAATGATTTTACTATTGAAAATCTGTTGAACGGATACACATGATCCTATTGAGGCCTTCATAACTCCACCTGACAAAGCCATGAAGCAGTGATCCTTGTCACCGGTCCGCCTTATAAAAGAAATGGTTTTGATGTAATCCTCATCATCTATTAAAACAAATCAAACTTCAAAAAAAAAAAAAGATATATAATCCAAAACAAAATACAAAAACACCCTTCATCATGTAATAAAACAAATGAAAATTCAATTTCGTTTAATTAACAAGATAGTTTCAACGTAATCTTCTTCTAAATCTTGCCCTGCCATGCAAATCATCTAGTTCTATTTTTTTTTAAATCAAAATAGTTTTTATACCATCTTCACTATGTACCCCCACATTCACTAACTTTGCTACAAACAATCACTCGATTTAGAAAGAAACCAAAGCTTATAATTATGGGTTTGTCACTCGGAAGATCACTTATCGTAATCGCGCTACTCGTTTTCGGGATGTGGGCATGCGATGTAACATCTCGAGCGTTAACCGAAGAGACCATGTTACAAAAGCATCAACAATGGATGGCTCGTTATGGGCGTGAATATAAAGACGATTTAGAGAAAGAAACGCGATTCAAGATATTCAAGGACAACGGGGAGTACATAGAATCGTTCAAAGGTGCTGGGAACCGAGGTTACAAGTTGAGCGTCAATGAATTTGCAGATCAAACGAATGACGAGTTTAAAGCCGTTCGTAATGGATTTAAGGTCCCATCAGGACTCGGATCAGGTAGAACCACATCATTCATGTATGAATATGTGAATGAAGTTCCATCAAGCATGGATTGGAGGAAGAAAGGGGTTGTTACCCCAATCAAGGAGCAAGGTCAATGTGGTAAGTAAACCCTAAAGTCTAAATCAAACAACCTTTTTTTCTATATGTAATGAAATCGGTTTTATAAAACATCAAATATGTTTAAATATTCTGATAAGCTGGTTTACAAGACGAAATAGACTAAAACAAAAACATTGAAAATGTCTAACCATCCTTATAAATTGCTTTAAAAGCCTAAACTTATACTACCAAAAAATTAAACAAGGTGTTGTGATAATTTTATAAAACATTTAAAGAAAAACATCGTTTTAGTTATTTTATAGGACACTATGTAAAAAGGTCTTATAAAAATAAGTAGTCTATAAAAATGATGTGTAGCCTTGCACTAAGATTGTCCTTAAAAAGTTGTTATGACGTGTGAAGGCGTCATATAAACTTATACGACCCACTTTTAGACCGAACATCTCATTTTTTTGGTTTTACAAACTTAAGCCCTATAAAGCGATCTATAGAGGACCTAGAAGTTTTTTGTATCATATAAACTAAATTCTTTTACAATGACAATCATGTGTATAAAGATGTTACAATAAGTTGATATGACATTTTTGGTTTTCCTAATAAATTTAAAAAGGACGTACTATTATTTTTTTATACGATACATTTAAAAAAAAAAGTATTCAGAAACAAGTGCACTATAAAATATGTGTATAAAAAACTAATATAACACTTTATCTCAAGAATATCCTAAAAAATGTGTGTAAGTGTCCAAATATGCCCTATCAATGTATTGTAACACTTTCGTGTATGATTCAAAACTATTTGGTTCTACAAACAAAAGTCTTATAAAACAGTCTCTTAAGACATTTGAACATATTTAACGTCATATAATCGCTCTTTAACCAACACGAAGTTGCTAGGCTTTTTCGACAATTGCCGCTACAGAAGGAATCACTCAACTCACCACTGGGAAACTCATTTCACTATCGGAACAAGAGCTCATGGATTGCGACCGGAGCGGCGAAGACCAAGGCTACGAAGGCGGGTACATGGACGACGAGTGTTGAGCAATGTCCCACATTGGACACAAAGTGAACTTGTAATGTGCTTATAAGGGTCCTGGGCTACTCCACTCATAGCTAATTGGTTTTGAGTTGGAGCCCCACAAACTTACATGGTATCAGAGCAAGGTTCACCCGTGGTTGGTCAAAAAAAAAGTCGCACAGACTCCACGTAACCCAAAGTATCCATGTGTTAGGCTAAAAGAACGCCACACGTGAGGGGGCGTGTTGAGCAATGTCCCACATTGGACACAAAGTGAACTTGTAATGTGCTTATAAGGGTCCTGGGCTACTCCACTCATAGCCAATTGGTTTTGAGTTGGAACCCCACAAACTTACAACGGGTTCAAATTCATCGTCAACAACAATGGGATCAACACTGAGGTGGCGTACCCTTACCAGGCTGCAGACGCAACTTACAACACCAAAAAGGAAGCGGTCCATGCCGCCAAGATCACTTGTCACGAGGACGTGCCCGCGCGCCAACGACGAATTGGCGTTGTTGAAGGCCGTGGCCATGCAGCCGGTTTCCGTTGCCATTGACGCCGGAGAGTCCGACTTCTAGTTTTACTCGAGCGGCGTGGTTAACGGAACTTGTGGTACGGAATTGGACCACGGGGTTACGGCGGTCGGGTACGAAACGAGTGAGGATGGCGTCAAGTACTGGCTCGTGAAGAACTCGTGGGGAACGAGCTGGGGTGAAGACGGTTATATTAGAATGCAAAGAGACATCGAAACTAAGGAAGGCCTTTGTGGCATTGCTATGATGGCTTCATATCCAATTGCTTGATATGGTCACGTTCAGGGGAAAATTAAAAAAGAATGAAAAGAAATAGGAGAACCCATTCATCTGGACAATATATACATGTGCATAAAAATCATAAAAACTTCAATTACTTATATGTACATGTGTACAGTGTATACCATTCCGATATTACGAGGGTGTTCCTAATTTTTTTTCTTGACTTTCCTTTGACCCCCCTTTACGTATTTATATATGTATATATAAAGCTTATGTAAAAAAAGGTCCTTCAATTCATCATCTTAGTCACCTTGTTCCATTAAAATCTTGGAAGTTATGGTGCAATTGTAAGTAAATCAATGGTTAAAACAGTAAATTATATGGATATTTAAGTTTGCATATATCCTAAATTTCGTCCTTGATGAACCATATATATATATATATATATAACCTCAGAAGATAGTGAGTATATACTTTGGGAATACTTCTTCAAAATGTACTAAACTATCCCCAATATACTATTGTGTGTATCAACCTAAAAAAAATTCTTTTTGTATATATCAAACTTTATTTTTGAGTCTTTTGTGTGTACGGCGACCAGCTCAACTGGTCACAGCCGGTTACCGGCAGCTGGGACAGCCGCCGGAGGTGTTTGCGAGGGGATAGAGATTGGTGGTGATGGTGGTGACGATGGTAGAGGTAGGCGGCGGTGGAGATCAGCGGTGATGGTGTGAACGGTTCGATGGTGACGGTGGCGGTTCGATGGTGACAGTGGTGATTCGATGGTGACGGTGGCTGTTCGATGGTGACGGTGGTGGTTCGATATATGGTGATGTTGATGGTGAACGGTTCGATGGTGACGGTGGCGGTTTGATGGTGACGGCGGCGGTTCGATGGAGACAGTGGCGGGTCGATGGTGACGGTGGCGGTTCAATGGCGGTGGTTTGATATATGGTGATGGTGATGGTGGCGGTTCGATGGTGATGGGTGATGGTGGCAGTGATGGTTGGTGGTTCGATGGAGATGGTGGTGGTTATGGGCGGCGGTTTGATGGTGATGGTGATGGCGGTGATGGTGCTAGTGGTGGTGATGACAAGGTGGAGGTCGTCGTTAGAGATGGGTGGCGGTGGGTGATGGTGGTGGTGGGTGTGGTGGTGGTTCCCGACGGAGTTGGTGGTTTTCGGAAGCGACGGTGGTTCCCGGCGGCGGCAGCGGTGGTTCCCGGAGGCGGCAGGTGGAGGTGACCTGCTCAACAGGTTACAAGTCATCTGATACACATAATAGACTCAAAAATAAAGTTTAGTTTGATATATACAAAAAGAATTTTTTTAGGTTGATACACACAATATTATATTGGGGATAGTTTAGTACATTTTGAAAAAATATTCTCATACTTTGGATAAAACTTTGCGTGGAAGCTTACTTTACTTAAGTTGTATTTTGATCCTAATCTGTTTGCTTATCATGAAACTAACTAGAGGATAATCTCAAATTTGTGTATCATTTTTTTTACATAAATACTTAACTTTTGAACTTCAGAATCATCCTAGAGGAAAGTTCAAATGTGAACTCAATTTTGGTTGTGAACATGAAAACGAATCTCAGCCACTCATCCGGTCAATAAGGGCGGCTTTGACCGTGTCCCCTTCTTTAATAGTCTCCACCCTCTCATGAATCGCGTCAATCTTCCGTGATCGCGTCCATCGTAACAACCAAAGATGTATGGCTGAGATTCGTCCTCACGTTCACAACCAAAATTGAATCACATTTGAACCTAACCCTCAAATCCTAACCTTTTCTATATTAACGCCAAGGATGGGTTCCATTAAATATATATGAGAAAGTTGGTTGAAACTTGTATGCCCTTCAAATATTGTGCCATCAATTTTGCAATATCAAGTGTATCTAAAACCACCTCAATATATTCATTCTTTTACACTAGATTTAATTAGTTGTCAATTAACGTGACTAAGTTTCTTTTAACTTTGTTGCATATAATTTCCTAAAATTATTTCTGGCCTCTATGTATAATGTCAAACATTAGTGCAATATAAAAAGAATGCCAATATAAAAAGAATAGTCACATCATTTGTCTATAATGCTAAACAAAAAATAATTACGGTTTGGCAAGTTGCTCAACACATTAGTGTTCGAATTTCTTTTGTACCCTATTATCACAATCTTATTTGAAAACATAATAAACCCGAAATTAAAAGCAAAAACTAATTTAAAAAACTAATGAAGATTGGATACGTACCCCACAAGTAGAAGTGGGGAAAGCCCTGTAAACCAAATCGACGACGAAAAAACTTGTCATTAATCATTATCAATGTAGTTTCAAGAAATATATATTCATGCAATTCAACGATATGTATATTCACCGTTGAAGAACGATTTTTTTTTCATTACAACTAGCGACGAGCATAAGATTTTTTTTTTGACGGATGGATGCACCTTTAAGGTAGATTAAAGGCTCTCAAAATACCCGATGTAAGGATTTTTTTGTTGATTTTGAAATAATCCTTATCATCTATTAAAACAAATCAACCTTCAAGACACAAGATATATAATCCAAAACAAAATACAAAAACACCCTTCATCATATAATAAAACAAATCAAAATTCAAATCTTTTAACTAACAAGATAGCTTCAACGTAATCTTCCTTAAAATCTTGCCCTACCATGCAAATCACATAAATTTTTTTTATCAAATTAGATGTCTATTTATACCATCTTCTTTATGTACCTCCACATTCACTACTTTGCGATTAACAATCACCAGAATTAGAAAGAAACCAAAGCTAATCATGGGTTTGTCAGTCGATAGATCACTTATCGTAATTGTGCTACTCGTTTTCGGGATGTGGGCATGCGATGTAACATCTCGAACGCTAACTGAAGAGACCATGTTACAAAAGCATCAACAATGGATGGCTCGTTACGGGCGTGAATATAAAGACAATTTAGAGAAAGAAACACGATTCAAGATATTCAAGGACAACGTGGCCTACATAGAATCGTTTAACGGTGCTGGGAACTGAGGTTACAAGTTGAGTGTCAATGAATTTGCGGATCAAACCAACGAGGAGTTTAAATCCGATCGTAACGGATTTAAGCCCCCATCGAGACCTGGATTGGGTCGAACCACTTCATTAAAAGTATGAATATGTGAATGAAGTTCCATCAAGCATGGATTGGAGGAAGAAAGGTGCTGTCACCCCAATCAAGGATCAAGGTCAATGTGGTAAGTAAACCCTAAAGTGTAAATCAAACACCCTTTTTCTCTATATATGTAACAAAATCGGTTTTATAAAACATCAAGTATGTTTAAATATTCTGATAAACTTCTTTATAAGACGAAATAGACTAAAACAGAAACATCGAAAATGTCTAACCATCCTTATAAACTGCTTTAAAAGGCTAAACTTATACTACCCAAAATTACACAAGGTGTTGTGATAAGTTCATAAAACATTTAAAAAAAACATCGAATATTAGTTATTATATAAGACACTATTTGAAAAACCCTTATAAAAACAAGTAGTCTATAAAAAAAATGGGTAGCCTTGCATTAAGATTGTCCTAAAAAAGTTTATATGACGTCTGAAAGCGTCATATAAACTTATAAGACCCACTTTTAGATAGAACATTCAATTTTTGGATCTACAAACTTAAGCCCTATCAAGCGATCTATAGAGGACCTAGAAGTTTTTTGTGTCATATAAACTCAATTCTTTCGCAGTTACAGTTATGTGTATAAAGATGTTACTATAAGTTGATATGACACTTTTGGTTTTCCTAATAAATTTAAGACAATTTTAAATAAAACGTATTATTATTTTTTTATACGATATATTTAATAGAAAGTCTTCAGAGAAACAAGTGTACTATAAAAATATGCGTATAAAAAACTAATATAACACTTTATTTTAAAAATATCCTAAAAAACGTGTTTAAGTGCCCAAGTATGCCTTATCAATGTACTGTAACACTTTTGTGTATGATGCAAAATTATTTGGTTCTATAAACTAAAATCTTGTAAACAGTCTATTAAAACATTTGAACATATTTAACGTCATATAATCACTCTTTAACCAACAGGAAGTTGTTGGGCTTTTTCAACAATTGCCGCTACCGAAGGAATCACTCAACTCACCACCGGGAAACTCATTTCGCTATCAGAACAAGAGCTCATGGATTGCGACCGGAGTGGCGAAGACCAAGGTTGCGAAGGCGGGTACATGGACGACGGGTTCAAATTCATCGTCAACAACAAAGGGATCAACACTGAGGTGGCGTACCCTTACCAGGCGGTAGATGCAACTTGCAACACAAAAAAGGAAGCAGTCCATGCCGCCAAGATCACCGGACATGAGGACGTGCCCGCCAACGACGAGTTGGCGTTGTTGAAGGCCGTGGCCATGCAGCCGATTTCCGTCGCCATTGACGCCGGAGAGTCGGCCTTCCAATTTTACTCGAGTGGCGTGTTTAACGGAACTTGCGGTACAGAATTGGACCATGGGGTTACTGCGGTCGGGTACGGAACGAGTGAGGATGGCGTCAAGTACTGGCTCGTGAAGAACTCATGGGGAACGAGTTGAGGTGAAGAGGGGTATATTAGGATGGAGAGAGACGTTGAAGCTAAGGAAGGTCTTTGCAGCATTGCTATGATGGCTTCATATCCAACTGCTTGATATGGTCAAGGTTCACTGGGAAAATTGCAAGAGAATGAAAAAAACAGGAACACCCATTTATCTGTACAATGTGCACTTGTGTAAAAAAACCAAAAATGTTTCAATTACTTTTATGCATATGTGTATACCATTTAGATGTTACAGGGGTGTTCCTAAGTGTTTTTTTTTTTTTTTTTTTTGGATTTTCCTTTGACCTCCCTCTATGTATTTATACTAGTATATATACACCTAGAATTTGCATACTGATGTTGAATCTATGTAAAAAAGTCCTTAAATTCATCATCTTAGTCACGTTGTTCCATAAAAGTCTTAGGAAGTTATGTATGGAGTTGGTGCAAGTGTAAGTAAATCAATGGTTAAAACAGTAAATTATATGGATGAGTTTGCATATATCCCGACTTTGGAGAAACTTTGCATCATTGCATGGGAGCTCAATTTACTTAAGTTGTATTTCGATCCTAATCGGTTGGTATCATGAAATTTGTTGGGTTTCTTTTACTGTGATCCCCGAATCAGACTGATCCGAAGAACACTAAATCGAGCGGAAGCGGTTATGGATAAAAAAACCCGAAACCACGATCTTTCCGTTTTAATTTTGTTTAAACAATTAATAGGTTTAGGCTTTTACCTGGATATCTTGAGACTTAGTCCACCTGTAATCAACCGCACGAGTGTTCCTCTAGCAAAACTCAAAAACCCGAAAATAACCGAAACCGAGCCGGCTTGGGTATGGTGGGCGGCGCCAAGAGGGAGAGAGAGAGAGAGAGATAATTTTCTGGAAACTTTTTAACTGGGAATTAATTGAGACAATAAACCATAGACCCTAAGGCCTTTATTTATAGCTTATCAGATGGAGAATCCTTATCTGATTCAGTTTCCTTATAATTATCTAACATTTTCTTTTTCTTTAAGAAAAAGATTTTCTAGATAACTATCTTAATTAATTAGATTTTCTATTATATATTTATTTTACTAATATATAATTATCTTAATTAATCTAACAACCCTCTAACTTTGGGATATCTGACTGAGATTACCCAATTGATTTATAATTGACTATTATAAATCCATACTCTCCATTTCTGGGTTTTATTTAACTTACTCGATTTATAGGTCCTCACAGGTGTGACCCTCAAGTGTTTTGTAACATTGGATGTGTGATCACTGGTTTATCAACTTCTGCACATAATTACTAACAGACTCCCACTTGTGCAAGTTGGCAATACCGTCTTGTTCACACGGACCTAAGGAGGCCCCTAGACAGGCACTTAGGCTAACCAGGTTACAAGAACTCTTATACCCAGATAGGTGATTTAAACTTTTCCGTAAGGAAATAATATTTACGAAACAACTGTTCATAAATTGGGTATAACTTGGCTTTTCCCTTTGCAACACGATATTTCATCTTTGAGTATGAGCCTGGATAGAGTCAACTCTTAATACTCAAGATTCTGTTTCTCAACTATCCGACCTCTACTGATAGGTAAACGACAAAGAACTAATCAGTTCGTTTGGGCATGGACATGCACTTCATCAGTATATTCAGTCAGTCAAGGGGACCAGAAATATCTCTCTTTAGAGAAGAGGTGCAAATCCCATTTTGCATATCCGCATTTAACACCACGGCTTCCGCTGAATCTAGTTACATCCTTTATAGCCACCCTGTTACGGTGTAGCGGTTGAACGCACTAAGTATCCAGCAGTCCTCATGATATCAAACCAGATACCTCAGGTGATAGGGACAACCACTGTGAGTTTTTACTTATGACAAAATCCAAGAAGTAATCTCAACCGCGGATCACGTCCGATATTCGCTACTCTATCGAATATCTGTTGCAACTTTTGGTCTACAACACTTGTAGCTGTTATTTACCGACTGTTCATAACTACCCAAAAGTTCACAATGACTTTAACACCCTATCAAGTTCCCACAATGATAAGTTGTCACGGACATGTTTTTGAATGAAAAACTGAAAACTAGTCTCATTCCTGGATAATAAAACATGCAAAATATAAAAGTGATAAAGAAACTAGTTTTGTATAGTCCATATTACACTCTGTAATAATAACAAAACTAATATTTCTTAATTACTTTTATGGTGTCTATTTAACGTTTGGTAAATACTGATCTAAAATGAAGTATCACCTTTCTTCAGTTTAGATTCTTTGATTAATGTTTACCAATTTAATCAAAACAATTCAAGTTTGTATCCACCGATACAATCTCCTTGAATCTGCTAATTATTGTTTTGCAAACACTAAAACAAAAATTAGACTTCTATTTTATCATATTCCATGAACTTGGAGACCTGGAAAAACTCCTAGTTACCCTGAATATGTAAAGGTAAACTGCAACTTTCTTTAGTTGCTGTGCAGATGAATGATTTCTACCTGAAATCAGATTCCATTTACCATATTGGCAAATATACTGGAATTCTATATTTTACTACTCCAACATGTTTAATTATTGATTCTAAAGTCAGTCATGACTTTATTTTGTTTCAATGATCTTGAAACTTTTATCCTTTTGACTGTAAGGTAAATTATATCTCATGAATTTTTATCCTACCTGGATCATGAATTCCGAGATATATTGAATCAATAAATATATCTTTCATTATTTATCTTAGACTAGATAGAGAATAAACTGGGCTCCTACTAGCCTATATGAAAACCAACTATTACTCAAAATTTACTATTGACTTAGTCAAAGCTTTGATTAGTCAATTCTATTTTAAGTAATGAACTTGAGAATTCTAATATTTATAAAACTTAACTGGATTTTGTTAAATCCTAATTCCAAAACTTGGAATTTTCCTAGTTTTATAAACACTGTTTATTATTAACGCTATCTGAGTTAATATCCTAAATTCTCTTTTAAACATTTAAGTAATTATACCTGATCACAAAATTTATTTCATAATTTTTTACTCATAAATGTTTTATTCCCAAAAACACATTCCTATAGTATTTCGTGTGTTTTTGACAGTTTTCATATAAATTACTTTAATAAAACTATTGAAGTAACTCTGTTAGTGTAATAGGCAATGTCTAGGATCTTATTTCAAATCAAGTCAAAACTTGACTTTGTCTGATTTAAAACTTCATGTATATCAGATATTTATTCAAGACAATAACTTATAAATTTAAAATCATCCAATAAATTATAAGTATTTAAAATGTAACCATAAACCAAAAACAGCTGTTTAAAATAATAAAGAATGTCTTAAAAAAAATATCTAAAATGAACTTCTATCTTGATCCTTGCAACTCCTGGGCACCTCACTTCTGACCACCTGCAATAGTCATTTGCTCTAGGTATCAGTATACTTGTAAACTAACAAGTAAAAAGTGACAAACTAAAGCAATCATAAATATCTGAGGTTTACATACCTGCTTCATGACGCTTTGGGCAGTTTTGCCTCCAGTGACCGACTTCATTGCACGTGAAGCAGCGATTCTCGGTCCTAGCTTTATTTGGCTTAACCTTCTTGCCCTTGCCCTTGCCTTTGCCTTTGCCATTAACCTTGGGTGCACTCTGGACGGCCTGAACTGGTCCCTTCCCTTTACTGGTGTTTGCATGCCCATGTTTCTTTTTCACCCCTCCATCTCTCACCATTAGGACGTCCTTGGTTTTATTCTTGGTCCCCATATTCAACTCAGCAGTCTTAAGCATGGAGTGCAATTCAGCTATTGACTTCTCCATGTTGTTCATATTATAGTTGACTACAAAAGGTTTGTAATCTTCTGACAGTGAGTTGAGTATAGTATCCGTTGCTAGCTGCAACGGAACTGAGTGACCAAGCCTCTCCAGATGATCCAAGTGCCGTTTCATTTTCATGACGTGGTCACTTACTGAAGTCCCCTTGATCATCTTGCACTCGTTAAATGCTTTTCTGGCATCGTAACGTTCTGTACGAGCCTGTGTTTGGAACATGTCCCTCAACTGGTGGATCTTGTCATAAGCATTCGTATTCATGAGCCCTGCTTGTAGATCTGGGCTCATAGTTGCAAGCATGAGATAAGCGACATCTAGCAGATCATCTGAATGCTTCTTGTGAGCATTTCTAGCAACAGCCGGAGCATTTGCTGGAGGAGCCTCCCCAAGAGGCACTTCAAGGACATACCATTTCCTTTCGTGTCTGAGCACAATCATCAGATTGCGCTCCCAGTCAAGGAAATTGGGGCCGGTTAGCTTGTCCTTCTCGAGGATAGAGTGGAGGGAAAGATTGTTTGTGTTGGTAACGGTGCTTGCCATCTACACATTTAAAAATTTTGGTTTTTAGCAACTGTAAATAGATTAATTTCCAATAAATATCAATAAACCCTTAAATGATCAATTTATCGGACTAGGATCCTTATTTCATACGTCCTGATGTGCGGTGTGTTCTTACTCCACCAGGCCCGTACTATTTCGGTAGGTTAGGACTTTTACCAATCACATCTAACTGACATGACTCCTAGATCTTTTCGGGACAACGGTAACTATCCGTACATGTTTCGGTCCCTTTAAGTGCATTTTGGCCCGGTACCTCCCGGTGAACTTAACAGTACCAAAATAGATCTCACCATTTCGGGAACCTGATCACTTTACTATGGCTGGTACCACCCGGAGATAATTCGCAGAGTTATGTAACTCCCCAGCTTCGGTTTGAACGCGGACGTTCAAGGTGTGTTCACTCACAACACCCGCGTACCTTACGCCGGAGGTGTCCCTAGATGGGTTGCACTACTGATCTATGATTTTTCGGGGTTTTGAAAATTTTTATCTCCAGGATTTTGAAAAACACAATTCTGAAAAACTGATTGTTAAAAAGACAACTGATGTTTTAAACCAACTGTTTCAAACATACATGCTATTTAAAACTAACTGTTTTAAAGTCATTTGCCAATTAAAACTAACTGTTTTTGATAGCACACTAGTTGACTAAAAACTAACTGTTCCGTCAACTTGCCTTTTATGAAAACAATCATTTATTATTTATAGGTTTTGAAAATAAAATCTACTGTTTTTAAAAAAAAGGTTCGAAAAAACTGGTAATTTTAATTACAAAGATTTATCTCATTTTGTGATATTAGTTAGTTTTTAAAAAAAAAAACTTTTATTTTAAAACAAATAAGTAATCACAACCACGCAGTTAATGAATCTATAACTACACAGTTAAGATATATTATAGCTTTGCCAACTTTATACCTAAGGACTATTAATGACCTATCTCCTTGCAAATCTCCCACTGGCTTTGGCATCTCCGACAGAACTCCGAAAGAAATATTTACCTTTTTCGTGTGCTCCCACTGGCCTCAGCTCCTTTGTTGGAAAAACGAAAGAAATACCAAAAATAACTATCCTATGGTCATTTTACAAAAGGGTTGTAAATGGCACGCAGGCCTCCCTAAAAAATAATTCAAGGGTCTAAGTTGGCAAACGCTATAACATATATATACATACACACAGGTATATATAACAACCATGCATCTAATATAAGGCACAAAATCAAGCAATATATAATAAAGCGTAAATCAAACCTAGATCCGTTAAAATTATCTCGTTTCATATATCGCAAAACTTGGTTTTAACTGATTTATAAAACATACTGTTTTATAAACCAAAATTAATGTTTTAGTTTGAAAAAAGATTTTCTTGGAATTATAAAATAAGGTTTATAAATAATAAATTTATTTTATAAAACGAAAAACAATTTTAAAATATTTGCCTTTTATATATATCAAACCGGACATTCCGAACCAACAGGTCTAAACATTAGCCCATAAACTGTATTGTGCTTTAACCATCTGGTAAAAACACGACACTAGGCTCATTTGACAGGTCAAAATTAATAATGGAAAAATCTCAATAAGATTATCTAAACAAAATTTATTTGGATAATTAAAATGCTTAGAAAAACAAAAGACCCTCTTTGGGCCATAACTTGGTTCAAAACTGGGCCGTTTGGGCCCATTACCAAACTGGTAGTTTTGGGCTTATCGGGGTTTTGAGAATTTATCGGAAAACAATCACGGGTTAGAATCCTAGTCTTTTGTTTGATTCGGGCTAAAAGATCACGACCGTAATTACTTGGTAACATCAGCAGCAATCGGCTGCCGATGTTCCCAGCGTTCACACGCACTGTTCACGGTAACGGTTCTTGGCGACAGCAATGGTACGAATGCTACCATTGCCGTCTCTCGCGGCGCGAGTTGATGACCTCGCGGCGTGAACCTCGACGATGAATCAGCACCGCCTTTGTCACCACGCACCATCTCGAGACGCCGATGATTGGTAGCAACGACGACGACTCCCGCCATCGCCACCAATGGTCAATTGACAACTGTAGTGCACCACCACCGTCGCCGTGACCGGCGAACAAGCAAAACCAACACCGCCATCATCGAACGCCACCGTCGCCGATCAATACTGTCACCGCAACCACCATTGTGGTGCGGTCGGTGCCGCTTGTTCTTTGCGGCTGCCGGCGAACAGAATCACTATCACCGTCGATTGCGGCGTTTTTCAACCCATCACCACCACTCGCCGTGGTTTGCGATTACAACCGCCGCCGCTACCGTCTTTTATCGAAGATTACCGACGCCGCCACCGCTCTTTTGTGGTGCGGTCGAGGTACGGTGGCCGAACGCCGCCACCGCTAGGCGCTGTGCGGCTGGCGATTGAATGAACAACAGCCGCCGCTATCGGCGGTTATGGCGAAACAACCACCGTCAACCATCGCCATCACCGACGAACACCATACATGGTGCGGTCGGCGATCGAAGCAACCATTAATGCCGCCACCACTTGCTGTGGTGCGGCTGCGACTTCCGGCGTACAAGAACCACCACACGATCTGGTGGTCGGTGATAACTGACGCCGTCACCACAATCGGTGGTGCGGCTTTAAATCGCGACAACAGTCGCTGCTGCAATCATCACCGTCAGCCAGCGACGACGGCAACGGAGAAAACGCCCCGCCACCGCCACTGTCCTTCCGGAGTAAAACACCCACCACCACCGATTTGGTGGTGCGGCTGAGGTTGTTTAAGAACCACAGCCACCACCAACCTGGCGGTGTGGCCTCGGTGGTTTGTGATCACGGTCAAGGACCGATTCGGCCACCACCGGTCTGGTGGCAATCGATTGATCAACCATGGCTACCACCGTCGGGTGGTTCGGCCACGGTCTTGAGGGTGGTTCGGCCACCACCACCGAACTGGTGGTGTGTCCTGGTGGTTTATTGGCAGCAACCGACACCGTCACCACAAACTGTGGTGCGGCCTGGTGTTGAATTTCTTGCGGCTAATGCTCGCCGGCGATCGGCCTGGTGGTCCGGTCGGCTGGCTGCCGCCGTTCCACCGCTGATCGTCGGTTAGGGTTCGATGAACACGTTAAAGATAACAAACTGGAAACAAAGTTCAGATTTTTAATTCTAACTTGATAAAATCGAACCTTTAAAAACAATTAACAAAGAAAGCTTATATGGAACAATTTTTTAACGGATCTCTAGAAGCTTTTAAACGATAAAGTAAAACGGAAAAAAAATTGTGGCTCTGATACCACTGTTGGGTTTGTTTTACTGTGATCCCCGAATCAGACTGATCCGAAGAACACTAAATCGAGCGGAAGCGGTTATGGATAAAAAACCCGAAACCACGATCTTTCCGTTTTAAGTTTGTTTAAACAATTAATAGGTTTAGGCTTTTACCTGAATAGCTTGAGACTTAGTCCACCTGTAATCAACCGCACGAGTGTTCCTCTAGCAAAACTCAAAAACCCGAAAATAACCGAAACCGAGCCGGCTTGGGTATGGTGGGCGGCGCCAAGAGGGAGAGAGAGAGAGAGAGAGAGGGAATTTTTCTGGAAACTTTTTAACTGGGAATTAATTGAGACAATAAACCATAGACCCTAAGGCCTTTATTTATAGCTTATCAGATGGAGAATCCTTATCTGATTCAGTTTCCTTATAATTATCTAACCTTTTCTTTTTCTTTAAGAAAAACATTTTCTAGATAATTATCTTAATTAATTAGATTTTCTAGTATATATTTATTTTACTAATATATAATTATCTTAATTAATCTAACAACCCTCTAACTTTGGGATATCTGACTGAGATTACCCAACTGATTTATAATTGACTATTATAAATCCATACTCTCCATTTCTGGGTTTTATTTAACTTGCTCGATTTATAGGTCCTCACAGGTGTGACCCTTAAGTGTTTTGTAACATTGGATGTGTGATCACTGGTTTGTCAACTTCTGCACATAATTACTAACAAAATTAACTAGAAGATAATCTTAAATTTATGTATCAACTATTACAGAAATCCTTAGCTTTTGAACTTTAGAATCGTAAACTTTTCGGTATTTAACGTCAAGATAGGTTCCACTAACCGGAAATGATTGCTGACAATAAGTAGTGGACGGTTATAAAAATGCACTTAAATATATAAATAATGACACCCATCTACTGATAACCCATTAATGAAGAACCATCAGCTGATGAAGAATATTTAACAAAATGGTGTGGCCAAACGAATGAACACATCATTATTGACAAAGATGGTTTTGTATGCCATTCATATACTTTGCCATCAGTTTTGTAACATCAAGTGTATCTAAAACAACCTCAATATATGCATTCTTTTATATCTATTTAATTAGTTGTCAATTAACGAACTAAGTTTCTTTTAACCTTTTTTTTAAAGGGTATCTTATGTATTTTGTCTATAGCATCCATATTCCATAACTTGTTTTTTAGATGGGTTATTAAGCCACAACTCCGCCCCACAAGTCTTAACCGTACACCACAAGCCTTGTGGTTAAGTTTCTTTTAACTTTGTTGCGTATAATTTCCTAAAATATTTTTCCCACTCTATGTATAATGCCACACATTAGTGTACATAAAAAGAAAACAAATATAAATAGGGTAATGAAAGCATTAGTAGCCTAGTAAACATCCTTGGAAGGGACAGTGAATGGCATCCATGTCTACCTAAGTTCGATTCATGAAGTGAGCATGTGGTGATACCCTGACCATGGGCTGACTTTTTTGGATTGGTCCATGGTCGTCGTGGATTAGTCGAGTGTCCCTATGGATCCTGGATACCTTGTTGATTTTATGTCGGGACGTGTGCGTGAGTTATTTGTCGTTCAAAAAAGTAAGATAAAAAGAATAGTAACATCATTTGACTATAAAAAACAAAGTTATGGAATATGGATGCTATTCACAAAATAATTGATGTTTGGCAAGTTGGTTCTCGACTTGCGGATACAATGTCCCATGTTCGAATTTTTTTCTGTAGCATCTTATCCCAATCTTATTTGAAAACATAATAAATCCGAAATTAAAAACCAAAACCTAAATTAAAAAACTACTAATAAAGATTGGATTTCTACCCACCCACACGTAGAAGAGGGAAAAGCCATGCAAACCAAATCTTTCCTAAAAAACTTGTCATTATTATTGTAGTTTCTAGAAATATATGTGCCCAGTGCATACAGTATATGTATCACCCTTCAAGAATGAAAAAAAAAAATTCATTACAACCAGCAACAATCACAAGATTTCTTTCATTACAATAGATCAAAGGCTCTCAAAATCGTTTAAGGATTTCTAAGGATTTTTTTTTCTTTTCAGTTTTTTGGTTGATGTTCATTGTATTATCTAGTACCTCGGATCACCCGTCAAAGTTAAGCCTTTCATACCCAAAATTCTTTCTATTTGTGAAAACCGTTGAACAGGAGCCTTCATAGGTCCCTCGACAAAGCCATGAAGCAATGATCCTTGCCATCGGGACTGCCCAAACGAACGGTTTCAATGTAATCCTCATCATCTATTAAACAAATTAAACTTTCAAAAAACAAAGATATATAATCCAAAAGCAAAATACAAAAACACCCTTCATCATATAATAAAACAAATCAAAATTCAAATCTTTTAATTAACAAGATAGTTTCAACATAATCTTCCTTAAAATCTTGCCTTGCCGTGCAAATCATCTAGTTCGATTTTTTTATCAAATTAGATGTCTATTTATACCATCTTCTTTATGTACCTCCACATTCACTACTTTGCGATAAACAATCACCCGATTTAGAAAGAAACCAAAGCTAATCATGGGTTTGTCACTCGATAGATCACTTATCGTAATTGTGATACTCGTTTTCGGGATGTGGGCATGCGATGTAACATCTCGAACGCTAACCGAAGAGACCGTGTTACAAAAGCATCAACAATGGATGGCTCGTTATGGGCGTCAATATAAAGACGATTCAGAGAAAGAAATGCGATTCAAGATATTCAAGGACAATGTAGCGTACATAGAATCATTCAACGATGCTGGTAACCAGGGTTACAAGTTGAGCGTCAATGAATTTGCGGATCAAACGAACGAGGAGTTTAAAGCCGTTCGTAACGGGTTTAAGCTCCAGTCGGGTTTCAGATCCGGTCAAACCACTTCATTCATGTATGAATATGTCAGAGCAATTCCATCTAGCATGGATTGGAGGAAGAAAGGGGCTGTTACCCCAATCAAGGATCAAGGTCAATGTGGTAAGTACAAATCAAACAAGCTTTTTTGAGTACAACAAAATCACGTTTTAGGATGCCAAATATGTCTAAATGTCCTTTTATATATATGTGTGTGATATTTAAAAGTATTACACTAAGTTAATAAGACGTTTTTGGAATGTTCTAACAAGTTTTTTCAAATATAGTTTTATAGAATAAAATGTTCTATTTGTTTTTTTATGGGATTATGGGAAAAATATCTTATAAAAATATGCGTGTGATACAAAAGATGTGTATAAAGAAGCCAATAGGACACTTTATTTAAAATAATCTCCTAAAAACTTGTTACCATGAACAAATACGTTCTAACTTTGTGAACATGTGAGACCAACCTGTTTTCGTAAACCATAAAATAACACTGAAAATTTAATTGTTTTACCAGGAAAGTTTGGTGTTTTTTGTATCTTCAATAGTGTTTATTGAAGGTTGTTGTTTTTGTACTCTTATATTGTTTTATTGTAAAGGTTGGGTATTATTTTGTGGTATCACGAGTTTCATAAAAACAAACTTGTGTGACGAGCATCCAGTGTAATCGTTCTATCAACTTATTGTAATATTTTTATATAGAAACACAACGGTTCAGTCCGGAGACAAAAATCCCATACAACAATCTATTAAAACATTTAGGCATACTTAACGTATTATCATTGTTCTTCAATGAATAGGAAGTTGTTGGGCTTTTTCGACAATTGCCGCTACCGAAGGAATTACTCAACTCACCACCGGAAAACTCATCTCCCTATCGGAACAAGAGCTAATGGATTGCGATCGGAGTGGCGAAGACCAAGGTTGCGAAGGCGGGTACATGGACGACGGCTTCAAATTCATCGTCAACAACAAAGGGATCAACACCGAGGCGGCATACCCATATGAGGCGGCAGACGCAACTTGCAACACCAAAAAGGAAGCGGTCCATGCCGCCAAGATCACCGGACACGAGGACGTACCCGCCAACGATGAGTTGGCATTGTTGAAGGCCGTGGCCATGCAGCCGGTTTCCGTCGCCATTGATGCAGGAGAGTCCGACTTCCAGTTTTACTCGAGTGGCGTGTTTAATGGAACTTGCGGTACCGAATTGGACCACGGGGTTACGGCGGTCGGGTACGGAACAAGTGAGGATGGCGTAAAGTACTGGCTCGTCAAGAACTCGTGGGGAACGAGTTGGGGTGAAGAGGGGTATATTAGGATGCAGAGAGACGCCGAAGCTAAGGAAGGTCTTTGCGGCATTGCTATGATGGCTTCTTATCCAACCGCTTGATATATAAATATTTTGAGAACCAATAAACCAAATATTCATTGTGAATATCATGAGTATTCATTGTGAATATCAGGAATATTTGGTTCAAACAGTTCTTAGACTATTTACAGTTCTCATATGAATCTATCCCTGTACAGTGGACACCCTCAAACCGGCATACTAATGTCAGATCTATGTAAAAGGTTTCTATTTGATGAAAATTATAACTTAGAAAGATATATTGCATGATAAAATGGTCACATAACATATATCAACAGTTGATATAACTCGAAATTAAGCCAAGATTACATGAATTGAACAAACGAGCATAAACAAAAGGTCGGTCATGGCTGACCTAACATAGTAACTCACTCTTTCAAGCACGTTTTCCGCTGCTCGGGTTAGATTTGGTGCAGAGTATCCATCGACCCTTTTCTCTCCTGCGCTTCAACAAGGCTCGTCCACTAGTAGTGCGCATTCTTAAACGAAAACCATGAGTCCGAGCTAAGGATTTCCGAGACCGGTTCCTCTTTGTTTGAGCAAGTTGAAACTTCTTCCCAGCCTTCACCACCAAACCACGTCGTTGTACTGGTTCGATCCCGCTCCTAGAGTTAAACTCCCATCCCAGAGACGAACCTATAATCAATCGGTAAGAATTTGGAACAATTGCTAGCTGACTTTCAAGGTCAATGGACTAACTTCTAACTTCAAAAAATATGTCAACTCAAGAAATTAAACCAAACAAACCGCTCTAGTAGGAACGAAAATAGCATATGGTGAACGTAGGACGGAAAACAAACTAAACCAAACGAACACAATATATCCCATGTGGAATAGGGTCTCGGGAGGGTAAAGATGTAAAATGTAAGCAAACCTGTCCTCTATCCCAAGGAGTAGAAAACGTTTGTGGGTATCCATTTTGAACGTTTCTAAAGTAGATGCATCACTTTGTTTAGTGAAGTAGAGGGCTAAAGATCATGATTATATCTATAAACAATCTTTATTTGGGAAAAAGAAAGATGAAATCAGACTTTTCGGGTCAAAAGGACTCCTTTCTATCTCAAAAGTGGTATAAAATCCTGATGATTTTCAAGATTACATTGAACTTACAAACACTGAAAGTGAAACATTGGTATTCAAATTCCAAATTTGAAATCAATAAACCAGTTTATATTTGATTCAAAGTTATAATGTAGGTCTCTAACAAATCACTTTTTCGGTAACCATGGGTTTCCGAGCCGCTTACACACACACACTACTCTTCCCACGTGACCACGAATGACATGGAGTCATCGCAGGTGAACCTCCATGGCCACAAGGGCTTTGGTTGGTAACGTCTGGATTCAAACCCACGAAAGATGACATTTCCACTACATCCACCTGAGCCTTGAGCCTTTTACCGGTCCCTTTTGGCCAAAGATTATATTGGAAACCTCCATAAATTCACTAATTCATTTTCAAATGCACATAATAGAATAAACCCAAATTCACATTCCTTCAAAAAAAAATCAAAATTAACTCCAAACTTCAACCCACAAATACCAAAATTACCATACTTATCAACCACATTAAGAACAAAAGCACATAAAACCCATAATTCAATCTCCTTAAACAAGATAAACCCTAATTCTACCAACAATCAATCAAACCCCTAAATAAGAAAACCAAATTACCAACATGAAATTACTCAACAAACCCACTAACCTAAGACCCTAAAATGCAGAATAAACCCTAAATTCACACAAATCAATCAAAACCCAACACACCCATTAACCAAATAACCCACATGAAACTACTAAAACAAACCCAATAAACTAAGAAGACCCTAAAATGAAGAATAAAACCCTAAATTTCACCCAAATTAATCAAAACCCAATATACCCATTAACCAAATAACCCACATGAAACAAAGAGAATTCACCTGCAAACGATGAAGATGAAGACGATAGCGAGAGTGAAGATGAAGATACGAAGGAACAGTGAAGAAGCCCAGATGAATTGGAAGAAGCAGCTGAAGGTGGTTTTAGGGAAAGTGAGCTTCTTGTTGTTGAGAATGAAGAAGCATTGAGGAAAGGGAGTGAAGCAGAAGTTGTTGTACTGTGTGCTCCAAATCTTGTACATACAGATGACACACACGACGCCATGGTTGTTTTCCCCTCCTCTATCAAGATTTCTTGATTTCTCGTTATCCTCTTTGGTTTCAATAGGAAGGAAACAGCCTTATCTTGGATTCTTCAAAGAAGTGATCGGGGTAATTTGGTAATTACACAGTCAAATAGAAGAAATGGGCTGGCTAGATTTGGATTTTGGGCCATAGCCATATAATTTGGGCCATAAGGGCTTGGGAAGGATTTGGTTTGGTTTGAAATTTAGAGGAAAAAATGGGTATTTTGTATAATTTTGGTGGAACAGAACAAACTGATCGCATTGTTGGATTGTTTTAACGGTTTAGGTTAGAGATGGTCAAAAATCGATGCCAAATGGATTCTAAACCAGTTTTGATAACAAACCGGTTCTTTTACAACTGAACCTGTTGGTAACGATCTTGAAGAAAATATCCTAGGATTGATATAGGTCGTAGTATCTGATCTTGGTCATGATCCCATCCGATCGGTCCTAAATATAGTACCAGACTTGGTCACGTTTTAGAAAAATAATTTTTTACGTAAAAATGTTATACATATTTTTGTCATTATGATTTTGGAAATTTAGTACACTTAACATAATACATTTAAATAGATATAATATTGAAAACTTTTTTTTTTTGGAAAACTTGAATATATAAATATAAATCCAATAAAAATATTGAAAAACTGCTATAAAGAAAAGAAGACAATGATTCAAACTTCAAAATTCTATCCTTTAGAATTTTGTAATCAAAATCATTGTAAGACCACATACAATCATCTTTTAAAAACTTTAATACAATATTAATATATATTATTTATTTTGTTCAAGATGACCAGTTTCTCAATAAAACCAACAGGCAAACCAAATAATTTGATTTCAAAATATTTAAACTACCCGAAGTTGGCTAGTATAGTCAATTTGGCCAAAATGCAGGATTTTAGAGTTGGTGGTCATCGGTTTAGACTAATCAAGTAAGCCTGGTTTATAAAAATACTTTGATGATTCTCTCAAGAGCTTGATAAGTCTGTTTGATTATGAGTATCAGTAAGACTAGTTAAAGAGGCCCAATGGAATTTTCAAATTTTATAATTGTTATACTAAGTACCGTATAGCAGCTTTAGAGGTCATTTTGGCCCTTTTTCTGATTATTTATTTACCTAGAATATAAATAAGTAATATAGGGTGGGGGAAATACCAAGTTATAAAACACAAATATTTACTATAATTCGTTCAACTTGTGTTTTGGTTTAGGTTCATATTTTCACTAATGTTCACTCTCTTGATCGTATTTGTGTTTTTCTAACACTTAATTTCCTAACATCCTCTAACAATGTGCTTCATCTGCCATCAATCGACTAATCCCATTGTTTGATTCGTAGCTGAGCACATTTGAAAAATCAGGGTTTTTAGATGGAATTTTCAACTTGGTAATACTTTAAAATGGGAAATGAAAGACACAATGCAAAATGTGTCGAATGTCTCTTTACGGTGGAAAGAAATTTGATAGAAACGGCACACCAAGATATCATGTGATGCATATAATAAAAACTTAACGTATTAAAAAGATACAAATTCAATAAGATTAGAAGTCCGAAGGCATATAACTAAACGAATCCTTATCATAGTACAACAACTATCAAATACTAATACCTCGATCTCTATATACGAATTGTAAACAAATATATAAAGTTGTAAGACGATATCAAAAGTTAATTTTTAATAAAAATGAATCTTGAAGTTTTTTTAAATGGTTTAACTGGGAAAAAAAAATTGATGTAGAAATTTGTAAAAAATTATTTTTTATAAGTGTCTTAGAGGGGGGTTGGCTAAAGAACGTGTTAATTAAGAGCATCTTTAACAAATGTTTTATAACTAGTTGCTAAGCTCGGGCTTCGCATCGGGTTCATGAAGAGTAGCTACCGACACTTTAACATATTTCAGTCAATATGCTATGTATGATAAAACGTAAAATGAAATATAAAAAACTAAAAGATATAAAATGAATAAATATTATAAATTTAGGGGCTGATATGTAAGTTTAAAAGTGGGTATATGATTCGGGTCGGTTGGAGCATATATATAGTATATAATAAATAAATACATGAAAAAATATTCAATATTAGGCTCATTTCGATTTTTTTTTTGGATAAGGTTCACCTAGGTTTTCCCAGACTACATCCTTGGTAATTTTTACTGAGATCTAAAGCTTGCTCCCCTGGGATTAATACTCAGTGGCCCCCTGGTTGCTCATCCCCGCTCATTTCGATTTTATCGACGTTAAGATTATAATGCGTAGTTTGTTAACATTAAAACGTATTTTTTTAACATATTTTAGATCGTATCGACGATACGATTATAATAGCGTAATTTATTAAAATTAAAACGTATTTTTTAAAATGTTCCAACCAATATACGATATATGAGTAAACATAAAATAAAATATAGAAAAGTAAAGGTATAAAGTGAATAAATATTTTAAGTTCAGAAGGCTAATATGTAAATTTGAAAATGAGTATAGGATTCAGGCCGGTTAGAGCGTATATATAGTATATAATAAAATAACTACATCAAACAATTTTCAATATTAGGCTCATTTCGATCGTATCGGTGATACGAATATAATGGTGTAACTTGTTAAAATGAAAGCGTACTTTTTTAACGGGTTTTTGCTAATAAACGATATATGATTAAAATGTAAAATGAAATAATGAAAAGTAAAAGGTATTAAGTGAATAAACCTTATAAGTTCTAAGTTTAAGGGGCTAATATGTAAATTTGAAAATCGTTATAGGATTCGAATTGGTTAGAGCGTATATATAGTATATAATAAAATAACAACGTCAAAAAATATTCAATATTAGGCTCATTTCGATCATATCGACGATACGAATATAACGGCGTAATTTGTTAAATTAAAACGTATTTTTTTACGTCTTTTGGCCAATACACGATATATGACTAAAACGTAAAATGAAATATTGAAAAGTAAAAGGTAAAAAATGAATAAGTGTTATAATTTCAGGGGCTAAAAGTGTAAAACTGGAGATGGGTGGGGGATTGAGTGACGCGCGGGTTGAGCGCGGGTCATGGACCGGGTCGTAGCCAGGTTTGGGTCTAAAAATGAGAGAGGGACGGGGGGTCAGGGTCGGATCGCGGGTCGGTGCGGGTTGGGTCGTGTCGGGGAACCGCGTACTGTAGATGCGATCCTGATAAATGTATATATATAGTAATAAAGATTTTGAGGATTTTAATTCTAAAAAGTTTTTTTAAACTTTTTTTTTAAAATAGAAAAGTAAAAAAGAGATGGAAAAATTCTAAGAAAAATCTATTAGTTTTCCTACTAATAAGAATCATGGAAGCCAACTAGGGCTAGCCCGGTTGGTAGAGGGGTCACCCTCTTGGAGTAGAAGTCCCGGGTTCAAACCCGGGCAAATGCGTATTTAATCTAACTGAGGTGTTTACTAACAACTAACCTGCCGTTAAAAAAAGTAAGAATCGTGGAAATTAAATGTTCAAAAGATATAGTTATCATATAAATTGTATGATATTTTAATAATAGTTAATATGATGATCTTCAAAATAGAGAAGTCGTTAGAGATGAAACTTAGGTGACATTTGATTCGTAGAATTCTGAAGGAATCTGATGGAATTAGAATGTCGAATTTCATTGATCAAATTTCATTTATTCATTTGGCTCATTGTTTTTCACAGAAGGTATATTTTTTTTAACGGCATATAAACTCAGACATACATTCTCACGGTATCCGAGATCCATTTGGGCACCCGACTAATTTGCGTAGATCTCAAACTATTCGCAGAAAGAAGCTTTGAATTCCATCAAATTCTACAAGCGAAGATTAGACATTCCCTAGCAACTACTAGGTATTTTGATGAAATGAAATTCATTTTTTTTCTTCATATGTGAGATATACATTTGATCCAATATAACTTAACGACAACAAATTTATTTTATTAAAGTATTGAATATTTATTATTAAATTATTTAATAATTATTTTATTAAATTATATTTTTGTATATAAAAAATTATATTAAATTATATTAAAGTTTTTAATAAATTTATTTAATAATTATTTTTAATAAAATATATTATTTTACTTAAAAAGTATTTAATGAGTATAATATTAAACTATTTTGTGTTTAAAAAATTAAAATTATCAAAATGGGTATATTGGTCATTTACTAAATTTTAATTTTAATTTCAAAACTACATACTATGAACCAATTAGACAGATTCTAATTCATTTAAAAGATTTCAATCCAATTCTATCAACCAAACACGTAGCAAAACCTAACAACATTCTATTCTAATTACTTCAAAGTCAAATTCCCTTAGCAGATCTTATTCAATCCAAAAACATTTTATAAGCTGAACGTCACCTAAATTTTTTTAGCCAAAGATTTTGATATAATTTGATTTTTTTTTAGTTTAGAGAATTTCTTAAAGATGGTCTAAAAGAGGACCAATTCAATAATTGAGTACACATCTTATCATTGGTTAGATTATTATTTAGGCCCGGGACGAAGAATAGAAGGCAGTTGTCACTACTAACTAGTGGTAGCCGAATAAGAACCATGCAAATATTTTCACCAAAGAATATTTGAAGATCAAGACTCCTTAGAAGTAAAAACTATGCAAATATTTATTTGTTGATTTGCTAGAGCTCGGAGCCTAGGACCTTCAACTTCTATTGGGTTACTAATCATGTTTCTAACAACTTCCTATTTGGAGATTGAATCAAAACATTGTTTTAATACAAAAAAAAAAATTCAACACAAAGATGAACCTTTTTTACGTTACACTTTAAAGCACAATTAGACTCTTTGACATTTAGCGTTAAAGCTTTCAGTATCGAGCTACGAGCCAAGATAAGCTTTTCTTCTAGGACAACATTATTAACCGAGGGATTGTACATGTTCGAAACATACAATATATTAGTTAACTTCAACTTTCGGTTCCACATGCTTAAAAACAAAAGGTTTTATTAAAGTTTGTTGGTACTAGAGAAAATTGCAACGTTGACTATTTATGGCACCAAAGTGACACTATGTGGCCTAATGCCTTTTTTTAAAATGGGTTTGTATGGCTAGTAGTTATCTTGGCCTTGTGTCTTCACATCCAGATAATACTTTGGACCAATTTTGTTCCCCCAAAAGTTAATAAAGTTAAGTAACTTTTTCCATCTACTACCATTAAAGGGTAAAAGATAATCAATAAAAATGACCAAAATATATTAAATTAAAATACAATAAAGTGATTTCTAATTTATTTAGGGGAATTATAAATGAACCCCCTTGCTAAGTCAATGGGTTATTTATGTGAGTATGCAGGTGGGACCCAGTACAAGGGGGTCTACATTTATGTGAGAGGGAGAAGAGTCAAATGAGGTCCAATTAACAACACCCTTTATTTAATGAAACGTGTTATTCTTTCTATCTCATTCTCACTTAACTTCGCAGTTAACTCTATGATCGATAGATATTTGTAATGTTTAATGGTGTTGACATGGAACATTTCATGTATAAATAAACTGATATCGTATATTGGAAAATATGTCAATATGGTAAAGTGAATATATATATATAGGAAAATTCAAATGTGAACTTAATTTTGGTTGTGAACATGAGTACGAATCTAAGTCACTCATCCGGTCAATAAAAGCGGCTTTGATTGGGTCCCCTCCTTTAATAATCTTCACTCTCCCATGAATCGCGTCAATCCTCCGTGATCGCGTCCACCGTAACTAAAACTATATATATATATATATATATATATAGAGAGAGAGAGAGAGAGAGGAAAGTTCAAATGTGAACCACCTTTTGGTTGTGAACGTGAGGACAGCCGAGAGCGTGACACGTGGCGGCTTTGAGTGTGGTCCCCCCTTTAATTCAATGCCCTCCCATGAATTGCGCCTAATCATCCACCATGTACCTGACGTGGCGCCTAGTCATCCGGCACATGTCGCGCTCTCGATTGTCCTCACGTTCACAACCAAAAAGTGGTTCACATTTGAACCCACCCCTATATATATATACATACATACATATATATAGAGGGTTAGGTTCAAATGTGAACTCAATTTTGGTTTTGTGAATATGAGGACGAATTTCAGCCACACATCTTCGGTTACGGTGGACGTGATCACGGAAAATTAACTCGATTCATGGGAGGGTGGAGATTATTAAAGGAGGGGACCCGGTCAAAGCCGCATTTATTGACTGTATGAGTGCTTGAGCTTCGTTCTCATGTTCACAATCAAAATTGAGTTCACATTTAAACTTTCCTCTCTCTCTCTCTCTCTCTCTCTCTACCCATGCCCGCCGCCCGATGATTTTTCGTTCGACGTTCTTTTTTACCTAGGATTCGAGGGGAAATTCTAAGGCTTGTAGCGGTGTTCTAGGGTATTTACTTAGCATATTTGAGAGGCTAAAATCCTCGTATCTTTGTTTAAAAATCAGGTGTTCGGTTATTGTAATCCGACTAGAAAACTTGTTTGTGCTCTCAGTCAGTTATCATTTATCAATGACCAGTGCAGATAAGGTGAGTTATACTACTTGTACTTTGTGTGGTGCATGCATGTATGTATACAATGACAGTTGTTCAGTGTAAGGGACAACCTCATGCCCTTTATGAGTTGAGGAAGGGACAGCCTCGTGCCCTTTATGAGTCGAGGAATTCAGTTCTGTCTTGCGGAGAGGAAGGGACAGCCTCGTGCCCTATATGCTCACTAATCTGCTTACCCGTTGTTATTTTACTCTTTTCAGGCAGCAGTTCGGGTAAGGATAAAGGGAAAGCCCCGACTTGACTCCAGGCATAGAACACAGTTTCCAATTTCTTTTAATGCAATTTATCTTATAACATAAGACTCTTTTTCGCCGGTATTTGTTTGTTTTAAACAAAGTAACATATTTTACCGTGGTTTGATTTTAATTTTAATACATTTGGGTTATTTATGGATTTAGAAAATCGGTGTTACACGAAGTGTCATCTTCTTTTTACCAACGTATCATCCAATGTGTTTTTAATCTAAGTCCACAATTTCAAGGAAAGCTTTTTCTTGAATTAGGGATTTTGAAGCTTTTTTATCGATTTCAAGCGACCAAATTTGGTTGATTTCAGTAGTTATTTTTTTGGTTGATTATGAGGTACGATTGCACCTTTTGGAGCTTATGAATATCATAAGGTGACACCTTCTAAATCGATACAAGTTGCACCTTTCATAAACGTAAAAACTTTAACCATTTGACGGAGACATTCTGCCATATGCCTTTCCATGCGTCTGTCCGTGACTAAGACAAGCTTAATTACATTTAAGTACATTTTTGTCTTGATCAGAATAAACAAAAATATCCATGTGCGTGTATGTATGTATATGTGTGTGGTTATAAGTTCATTTGCGAAGTGCTAAATGTATGAGGAGTAAACAAATGATCTTAGCCTTCCTTAAAAATATAACGCTGAAGATTTGAGGCGCTAATCGTGCAATATCATATAATTTGGTCGCATGGTAATAGCTATGCAAAATATAAAGGGATAGTTTCATAACTTTTACAAATATGCAGTATATGTGCACATGTGATTCACATATAGAACTATTTAACTGATTCACATATAAACTATATGTGCATATGTGAATTCATGTTATTTAATATGAACTGTATAATTGATTCACATATGAAAGTATAGGTTCACATATAGCACTATGGTTTTAGATGCAAAATAAATATTTATTTTCAAGATCGCTTTTTAGATTCAGATTTATATAGAAAGAATATGAAATTTGATCAAGATTAAGAAACTTGATAATTTTGATAACCTAGAATTGCAATACAAGATCGAGAAAGAATCAAGAAAGAATTGCCATAAAATCGGATTTGATTTATTAGAATCGTCTATGGGACGAGATTATATATCGCCAACCAGACTATTTGTTGTCATTGATGATGATGATGATGTATTGATCATATATCGTCGACGCTTTCTACTAATTACCATACTTACCTTTATTTAATAAAATTTGATCATTTAATTAATTAATATAAAGGTTAAGATCAATTCTATATTTCTCATAGGAGTTCTTAAATGAACCTTTCCTTATATGTGTTGCGTGTATATATATATATATAGAGAGGAAAGTTCAAATGTGAACCACTTTTTGGTTGTGAACGTGAGGACAGTCGAGAGCGCGACACGTGACGGAGACTAGTCAATAAAGGCGGCTTTGAGTGTGGTCCCCCCTTTAATTCAATGCCCTCCCATAAATCGCGCCTAGTCATCCGCCGTGGACCTGACGTGGCGCCTAGTCATCCGCCACATGTCGCGCTCTCGGCTGTTCTCACGTTCACAACCAAAAAGTGGTTCACATTTGAACCCATCCCTATATATATATATATATAGAGAGAGAGAGAGATAAATGTTCAAATGAGAAGTGCTAATGAGAAGTTGAGAAGAAATATCCACCACTCATCCGGTCAATAAAGGCGGCTTTGACCGGTTACGGTGGACGTGATCACGGAGGATTGACGCGATTCACGGGAGGGTGAAGATTATTAAGGGAGCGGACCTTGTCAAAGCCGCCTTTATTGACCGGATGAGTGATGGAGATCACTTCTCTACTTCATTTTTTATCATTTCTCATTTGAACCTAATACTATATATATATATATATGGGTTGTATCCATTACAAACCGGAAAGTTTGTACAAACTATACAAACCAATCTCGACCATACATGTAAATGATCAATGGTGTGGATTAATTTAATTGCTAAATCTTCTCAAAACCACCTAAAAATTAGGAGATAAACAAAATCAATGGTTAAGATTAGGTTTATAGAGTTTGTACAAACTACTCAATTTGAGTGGGTTGTGTTATTTGACAGAGTGAGCTTATTAGTTATTGTAGATAATCTGATGTGATAGAGTGGGATTGTAGGTTGAGTGGGTTATAAGGAAAATCTAGAATTGGATCCTAAATTGACGGGTTCTCCAACCACTATATATATATATATATGGGTCGTATCCGTTACTCAGAGCCATCTCTTAGGGGCACTGAGTATATGGTGCAAGTCTTGCTGTGTTAGCCAGGCCATCTTCGTAATGAAAATCGAGTGTAAACGTTATTTTATTTTTTGATAAACATATTTGATCTTGACCGAAGAGAACTTCGAGGATACGCGGTAGGGGTGAGCAAAAACCGAACCGAAAACCAAAAAAAAAACCGAAAACCGAGAACCGAAAAACCGAAAACGAGAACCGAAAAACCGAAAAAAACCGAGAACCGAGAACCGAACCGAGAACCGAAAATTCATACGGTTCGGTTTCGGTTTTGGTTCCAGAACCGGTCCAAAAAAACCGAACCGAACCGAAATTAGAACCGAAGTAGGAACCGAACCGAGGACCGAGAACCGAACCGATATATACTATATTTTATAAATTTTATATATATAATATAATTAATAAATAGCCCTAATCTTTCAACTTGTTGCTAGTTTTTTCCACAAAACATTATGTGTTACTCTTTAATTTTCAATTTCATTATTAGGCTTTCAACTTTCAAGTCTCAATCTTATATTATATGTTTTTATTTTATATTCAATAAATTGGTGTTTCTATTTATATTCAATAAATTGGTTTTTTAAGAATGTAAAGTTGTAAACAACTAAACAAAATTTTTCAACAAATTAAATGCAAATTGTCAAGTTGAAAAATGGAAGAAAAGAAATATAGAGTTATAGACCAAAAACCGGGGGAAAAAACTGAAAAACGAAAAAAAACCGAAAAAAACCGAAAACCGAAAAAAAACCAAGAACCGAAAAAAACCGAAACCGAAAAACCGAAAAACCGAACCGAAAAAAACCGAAAACCGAAACGGGACCGGTTTTCGGTTCGGTTCCGGCCAAAAACTGAACCGAACCGTGCTCACCCCTAATACGCGGTAGACATGAGTAAAACAACTCGAAATCTCAGGAGCTAATCCAAAGGGGATCGATTCCGTAAAAGATTGTAACATAGGATCCCCGTGCCGAAGCAGACATCTTTCTTGGCTATCTATATTCGACAGCTTGAAGAGGGCGAATTTTGAAAGCAAAATTTTCCAAATCTTGTCCTCGTGGACAGAAGAAAGAACACTTGGCTTCTACTTTAACCTACAATCGGCGATGGGAGCTCTTTGCTTTCAGTGGACGTGGTTATTATTAAGAGCCGACCATTCCGTGGCAACCCCACAACAAAGATTCAAATGCTCGAGGGTTACACCTGCTTCTCAAAGGTCAACCCTTATCTCATTTCCCTCCAACCGGAGAGGAAATGTGGGGTGAACCGTTCTCAACAGTTTGTGTAGCCATAAATCCTATTGTATTCATTGAAATCATCATTCTCAAACATGAGCCGATCGTTAGTTAGGGACGGTTTATATATCAGAAAATTGCCAGTACTCTTAGCCTTATACGTAAACTTTTATGCGAAAAATTTCCACCTATATATGCAGCCACATATCATGCCATGTATGCACAGTTTACGCATAAGTCATTTCTAGGTGAGAAAAATAACTACTACGAAAACTTTACATACTAAAAAATCTTTGCGTAAACTTTTATGCATATGGTATATATTACTTTTTTTCATAAAACATAAAACTTAATTATCAAGAAAACCTTTATGCAAAGTTTTTATTTTTTTTTTGAAATAAAAAGTTTTTAAAATTTTGATAGTTTTAAATTATAAAATGTATTTTTAAATTCCAAATTTATAAAATCTTAATAAATGTTAGAGTAAACTACTTATTTGGTCCCTGTAGTTTACACCTAATTACATTATTGATCCCTACTTTAAAATAATTATGGATTTAGTTTCTGTGATTTACATTAGATTGCATTATTGGTCCCCAAATCCTAACTCCTTGTGAAATCAATTAGGGGTGTTCAAAAAAATCCGAATCCGATCCGACATCCGAATACCCGAAAACTTCCGATCCGAAAATATCCGAAAATTCGGATATCCGGATTTTCGGATATCCGAAAATCGGATATCCGGATTTTCGGATTCGGATTCGGATAGTGTTTTCGGAAAATTTCGGATATTCGGATATCCGAAATATCCGATATTTATAATAATATATTATGTTGTATATTATTTTATTAATAATAGATATATATTAAAAAATTAAAACCCTACTCAAAGTCTCATATGCATTTTATTAATAATAGATATATATTATTTTATATATTATTTTATGTTCTTATGTTACTTTAAACTTTCGTATTATTATTTAAAACACGTAAACTAAGTATTTGATATCGTATTAGCTTGTGGATGATTGGAAACATGTGGACGATTATAATGTACAAGAATGATGTATTTTTTTGGGTTTTTTTTAGCTAAAAATGACAATTTTTATCCAATATTTCGGAATTTCGGAATTTTCGGATTATCCGGTATCCGAATCCGGAATTTCGGATATCCGGATTTTCGGATATCCGGAATTTCGGATTCGGATTCGGATAGTAAATTTCAGTATCCGAAATTTTCGGATATCCGAAAATCCGGATATCCGAAAATGAACACCCCTAAAATCAATGTGTAAAACATAGGACCAATAGTGCAATATAGTGTAAACCACATGGACCAATAGTGCAATTTAGTGTAAAATATAGGGACCAATAGTGTAATATAATGTAAAGCATAGGAACTATTTCATAATTATTTTAAACTAAGGACTAATAATGTAATTATGTGCAAATCACAGAGACCAAATATATAATTTACACAAAAATTAAAATTTCGATATCAGTTTTTTGGAATTGTAATTAAGGTAATAAATGCTAGCATTTATTGTTTGACAATATTACGTCACGTTGCATAAAACCTTTAAAAATAATTAGTTTCTATGTTTTTTGAAAAGAAATAAAATAATAGAAAACCTTATGCATCTAGGCAAATTGTTGAAAAAGGTAACATATATGTCCAAAAAATTTAACCAGAGGAACGTACAAAATATTTTTTTCTTTTTTTTTTGCGTAAAAGGATTATGCATTTGATTTTGTCAAAAAAGGAGAACTTACCACCGGTTACTTGGATTACCGGTTATAACATGATGAGGTGTAAAAGTTTGATGATGTGGCAATATACGTGGCAAAAATAACTTTCGGGTAAATTGCCAAAAAACGTAACATATATGTCCAAAAAATCTAATTAGGGAAACGCATAATTTGTTTTTGTCGTAAAAAGATTATGCATTTGATTTTGTCAAAAAAAAAAAAGGAACTTACTTTTGAGGTTAAAAATCATACATGTAAAAGGTAACCGGCTCAACCAGGTTAACAATATGAGTTTCAGGTAACTTCCTCCATTTTTACAAAATCAAATGCATAATCTTTTTTTGGCAAAATAAATGTACGTTATCTTAAATGGATTTTTTAAACATTTATGTTATTTTTTCGACAATTTATTTTATGGATAAAAGTTTACGCATAAACTTCTTTCTGCGTACAGTTTTTAATATATCCTTTTTTTTAGAATGAAACTTAACAAAGACAAGTAAACTTTACGCATAAAAGTTTACATGTACATAAGAAGTTTTTGCAAAAAGTTTTTATATTTTTCTTTTGTAAGGAAAAAGAGTAATTCTTATTTATTAAACATAAACTTTGGCTATTTGCAAAAATGAATTCAAATATTGACTGACGGGAATTGATACTTCCACTTAATAAATTGATTCTTCCACATATGTACAACACCCTTAAAGCTAATGTACAAGTTAGTGAACCATTCATCTTCCTTGGATGAATCAATTTATTAGGCCATCCACTGTCGACCCACTGCAACCCAACGGTTTCAACTGCCACATCAGCGCCACATCAACTTTCCACTATATTACCTAAAACTACCCAATTCATCCACTGTCGACCCAATACCCAACCCAATCTTATACACATTTTTATTTTATTAAATAAAAAAACAAAAAAAGAAAGAGGAGAGAGATAGAGAGAAAGAAGAGAGAGAAAGTGGGTAGGGGTGGGGGTGGGGGAGGTTTGGCGTCGGCTTGGTGAAACCGACCCTCCCTTACCTGATGGAAGGCGCGGCGGTGTTCCCCCATGAACCCGTCGGCTTGTTTGAAACTGATGGCCTACCCGCTCTCCACAGCGGATGGCCTTATGTGGAAATATCACCTCCCTTGACTAAAAGGTGAAAAATCCTTTGAGAAGTTGGCTATTTATGGGAATTTCGCCTAAATTCCACTCATATAACTACTTTTTTTATTACTATAGCTCTCGAAATTGGTGTTAGTATTTAAAGCCATTTTCTATTGATCTCCTAACCATCTTCTTTACCATTTAACATTTCATATCCATGCAAGTACGTTAAATACAAAAAAATAAAAAAATAGATCAAGTTTGACCACTTATAGGACCTAGGTCCGTTAAATGCAAAAAATCTGGTCCGTTAAAACGGAGCCTCCGTTAAATGGATCACTAGCTCCTTTAAATGGCAAACTTCATTTTTTTTTTTGTATTTTTGTTGGGCCCATTTTAAACGGACCCTACTTGCATGAGTATAAGGTGTTAAATGATAGAGAAGATTGTTAAGCGACCAATGGAGGTGGGGGCTTTGGACATTAACGTCAATTTCCCGTGGAGGCTTTGGAGTTTGGACGCTAACGTCAATTTCCCTATAACAATTTTTTTTAAATATTAAAAATTTGAAAAAACAAAAGGACAAATAGAATAAATATTCATTTGATGAATATGTTTTAAGTTTGGTTATAATAAAAAAAAAAAACTCAAAATTCTAATTCTAAATGAGAATAGCGACCAAATTCGAATAGCAATTATACAAATTGCATTTTGTTTTGTAGTTTGAAAGATGTAATCGTTAATTTAGCATGATATTAGATTCAATAATTAATAAATAAGAAATAAACCATGAATTATATTTGCAAGAAAAATAAATTGACCTATAATCAAATCTAGACAATGCTAATCTTATGGAAAATATCTTAACCTAAAATGTAAGTTTCTTTTGTTTTACAAGAACTTTATTTTTTGTCATTTTAAAATAAAGTATGACCTTAAATTGTCAAATCCTCAATCTTAAAATTCTAGGTTTGCCTTTGCATAGGATTTGCATGACCTCGAACTAGGTTGGGTGTTAAGTCATCCGCACATCCTTACATTGACCATTTTCCGTGATCATATATGATTTTAGTGAGAGAAAAAATATGTGATAAATCTCCCTTTGTATGTATACGTGTATATAAACACACATAAATTAATCTACTAACAATTATAATTAATAATATATAAATATACTAAAACATAGACTATTGATGAAATACGAAGAACAAACACATACTAGCTAGCATATATAAACTCATTTTGTTAAGACTAAATATTATTAAAACTTTTAATGCTTCACAAAAAGCCAAGTTATATGAGGTGTATGATAACGAGTTAAGACCTACCAGAATGATATTTTCTTGACATTTATATAATACATATATAAACAATATGACAAGACGGAGAATTAGTAATTATAGAAATTAAATTTGTAACAACATAAATATTATATATTTCAAAACAAAGAAAACATGCAATAGACGTTAACGTATATGAAATATAAAACGATTAATAAAAATTTGTGAAGTGATTAAGTAAATATAACAATTTTCCCCATTGTATCCATCGACTTTAAATGGTATTTAATATAAGTTAACTTCAAATTTATTGATCATTAAATGTGAGTAGTACATATTTTTATAAATGGAAAAGTTTAAAAAAATCAATAAAAGTATTCCTATTTTGAATGATTAAGTCATCGAACAATTTCATTTCAATAAATAAAACCATCAAACTTTCAAAAATTAGTTATTTACTCCATTTTAATAAAAATAAAAAAAAGTTAATTATAACCGACTAAAAGGGTTTTAAAGGTAACATATAACTATATTAGTTTAGGTTAAACGAATATAAGTCACAAATTCCAAAAAATTCGAAGATTTATTTTATTGGAAACAATGTTAAAGGGCTAATTTAATCAAAATCAGGGCTGGCCCTAGGCATAGGCCAAAGGGGCGGTGGCCCAGGGCATCATCTAGCCCAATGGCATCACTCTTACAAGTCTAAGTATTCACTAGTAGGTTCAATTTTGGGCTTTTGAGCCTAATTCTACTACTGCTGTGACTTGTAAGCGCTTTATATATGGATACCAAATCAATCACAACCTACTACAATTTACACCGAACGCGATTGTAGAAATACAAAACTGAACATTGAAACAAAATTTGTCATCAATTTTTCCAAATCGCTTGTTAATTGAGCTGCTTTATATTCAATCTTCCTGTTTTCGAAATCAGAAATTGAAGTAATCGATTTCTTCACTCATCTTCTTTCGATTAATTCTCAATTAGTTTTTTTGTTTGCGTATCAGTTTATCACTTTGCAATCTGTCATCTATGTTGTTGTGAAGCATTATCTTCGATTTCAATTCTTAATAGCTAATCCCAACATGATTTATGCATACTAAAGGAGCATTTTTTTGACCTTTCGCCATGGGCATCCGAAATCTCAGGACCGGCCCTGATCAAAATAAGAATGTTAATGGTTTTTTCATTCAAAAAAATAGCTTAGGGTGCGTTTACTTTTGGAAAAATTTCCGGTTTTCAAGAAAATTTTCTATGATTAGTCGATTAACATGCCACCTCCTCCACTATCGTTGTCGCCACCACCGAGGCCGCCGCCACCGCCACCACCGCCACCGCCACCACTCCTGCTGCCGTGCCCACGCCAGGCCACACCATCGCCACCACAGCCGCCACCACCGCCACCCACATGCTGCTGCCGTCGCCGAGGCCAACACCATCGCCACCACAGCCGCCACCGCCACCGCTGGTGCAATATTTAAAAAAATGGAAAATGGAACATGAAAAGTGATGGAAAATACACAACTGAACGAGTTTTCTACTTTTCTAAAAATGGAAATGAAAACACCATCATTTCAAATAAACGGGTTTTCTAAAATTTACATAAAATCTAAAAATGAAACTCAACTCCATTTTCTAAAAATGTTTTCTATAAAAATGAAAATAGTTTTCCACAAATAAACGCACCCTTAACTATTCAAAATTAAATAGTTTGTTGGATTTTTATGAACTTCTCCCTTTCATAATAAAAGACTGTTGATTCTTTTTTAAGAAATTAAATATGCAGACACATATATATCATGCACAATGTTTTAATTAATGGTGGGGTTTGATGAGTTTGCAATTGAAAGGACAACATGAAGCGTCTTCTTTTATCTTTTTATATATGGTTTTAGAGCATCCACAATGTATGAGCTTTTCATCAAGCTTTTTGACAGCTTTTTTTTACCCATTATTAACACCTCAACAACCTAAAAACCTCTACATATTTCCACTATGTGAAAAACCTCATCCAAACTTTTTCAAATTTTCAGGGTCCCACCATTTTAACTTTATATCATTTATATTTTTATTTATAAAAATAAATATAGTAAAATTATACAACTACGTATTTATTTATATCAAGAAAATACTATTACATTAATTAAAATTGATTAAATACGAAAAACCTCTGAAAAAGCAGGTCGAGCAGTTACGACCTATGACGCAAAAACCTACGAAAAACCTAATCCGAAAACCTTTACACTATGTGAAAAACCTCAAAGTGAGGTTTTTGCTTTTTGAAAAACTTCTAAAAAACCTCTAAAAAACCTCTAAAAAACCTTTGAAAAACTACATTGTGATGCTCTTAGTTTTCTTATACTTGAAATTAAACTTAATGAAGCAATGGATCCCAACTTCACTACGTGTTTCTAAAGTATCTTCAAAATGAAATCATGTGATTCAATAGTGACCATCTACATCTTGACCTTACGATAATAAAAGAAAAGGACAAGGCAATTGGGCATAGGAATATGCAACTAACGGTTTAGGATCCATTTGGAATATTTACTAGATGTAGATCAGTGTTTATCAGATAAAACAGTAAAATATAAAACCTTATGATTAATATCGAGGTCCTAAGAACAACATGAAAAGAAAATTACGAATAAGAAATCAATGAATCACTTGAGGATCTCACAAGTTGCAGCAACGAATATAAGTATGGTTGATTGCTTGATTATTTGTATGATCTGATTTAAGTCCTTTATTTTTTTTTTTTCTAAAATAGAAAACAACTTCAATATGGTATTGGTTTTTGAAATTCTACTTATATGAAATATGAATTCAAATGAATTTCAATACGACATTTGTATTTTTCTGCAATTTTAATACCTAATCTTATATTCATTCTACACTCAACAATGCAAATATTGAAATAGTAATTTTTTTATCAGTCAAAGCTTAAATTTCTTTTAAACCGTAAGACGAGTTCTCCTTCAAATTCTGAGTTAGTTTACTGGTTTTTACTTCTAACAAAACGACTTGATTCCACGTTTCCAATCTTACATATTCTAACTACGAGTTCCAACACACATACAAATATATATGTATATATATTCTTTCAATGGACGTATGTATATTTCTAGAAATCCCGATAAGTAAAACCAAATTCAGAGATCGATATGCTAGTTTATTGAATCTCGATTTGTTTGCAAATTATATAAAGTTCGGATGCACGTAGTGCACATAAATTATGTATGTATTTTGAGGATATGTATAATCCCATTAGCTAGGCAACTCTTTATAAGAACTCTTAAAGAGCGAAAAAGGTTCCAACATATTATACAAAAAGGTGAAATGATCCATGTCTAGACAATACATGACTCTAAAACGCCTTTGTGATGGAGGCTAAACAGACACATTTTGTCCCATATGCAAATATGTTTAATCTTATTAGATTGCTATTCAGAAGAGCTTTTTAGAAGAAAAAGAAGGTTCCATTATATACGGAAGTGATATATTTCAAGTCTAGTCTATATAACACTTTAAAATAAAAAATAAACTTGGCACCGTTGGGGTGGGGGAGCCTTAAAAGGTGACGTCTACCTTTTTTTAAAGATTTCAAATAAAAATGTTGGTTAAGAAAGTCTTTCATGCACTATTAATTAAATGGAAGACTTTTTATCTACGAAATTAAATTTTCTTTAATGATTTCGATGGATAAAAGTCATTTATTTTATAGGGATGTTAAGTATTGGGCACCACACCATCTTGTCCGACATGTTAACTCTTCGTTGAAATCATGAAAGCAAGCCACTTTTTCCATTTTTGGCTTCATCATGATCAAAGTTGATGCAAGTTGTACATACCACTACTCGCAATCTTGAGAAAAGTTATTACTATCTAACTTACGAGTGGAAAATTATGATCTTTTAAAGTGTAAGCATAGTGTAATCATTGAGAGACTAACTTTTTATTGGTGATTCAAATTAAAATAATGTTTTGAAGTTGCTTATTTTTTCAAGATTTATATGCCATTATATATAATATCAAGATATATTTTAAAACCATTGTGAAGTTATCGTGTTTCATCATATCCTCATCTTTTAAGAATTTTACAACTGAAGAAGGATCATATAACTTTCCTCATACCTTGGATCTACTAGTTGTTGTCAGAATATGTGGAACCCCAGGATTAATCTCCAAAAGAGCCCTTGAGGAGAGAAGGGGGTTCCAACATATATAATGAAGATTTGTTCCAAGTCTAGCCGATGTGGGACTCTAACACGCCCCCTCCAACAGAGGCTAGATAGAGAGCCTAGAAGGGTCACGAGAGGACCAGGAGAGGTGGGACTCTAACACGTCCCCTCCAACAGAGGCTAGATAGTGAGCCTAGAAGGGTCACGAGAGGACCAGGAGAGGGTCACGAGAGTGCCGGCATGTGAGTCCGTAGAGTGGTAGACCTTGGCTCTGATACCATGTCAAATATGTGGAAAACCCGTGATGGGGTTGCGTGTATTGAAAACAATATATAGACAGAAATATTACAGAGGGGTCCCTAAACTATACAAATATTTAACACACCCCCGTAGTTTGATCGGGAGGTAAACGAATGTTCAAACTATTTCTAAAATCAAGAAATAAACTAGTAGGTAGACCCTTCGTAAAAATATCTGCATACTGATACGCGGATGGAACATGCAAAACACGCACATGACCAATCGCAACACGCTCCCTAACAAAATGTAAATCTATTTCCACATGCTTGGTTCTTTGGTGCTGAACAGGGTTAGATGCTAGATACATGGCACTGACGTTGTCACAGAAAACAACGGTGGCGCGAGAAAGGGGACAATACAACTCGAGTAGGAGGTTTCGTAACCAAGCAGTTTCAGCAACTACATTGGCTATCCCCCGGTACTCGGCCTCGGCGCTAGAACGAGAAACGACATGTTGTCGTTTGGAGGACCAAGAAACGAGATTATCACCTAGATAGACACAAAACCCTGAAGTGGACCGACGTGTAGTAGGACACCCGGCCCAGTCGGCATCCGAATAGGCAACCAAGCGATCAACAGCTGACTCCTTAATATGAAGACCATGAGACAGGGTACCCTTTAAATACCATAAGATGCGTTTAAGTGCATTGAAATGCGGAAGACGCGGGTCATGCATAAAGAGACAGACCTGTTGAACGGCATAGGCAATATCAGGACGAGTAAAAGTCAAGTATTGCAGGGCACCAGCAAGGCTTCGATATAAGGTGGGATCAGAAACAGGCTCGCCATCAACAGCAAGCTTTGTTTTGGTGTCAGCCGGAGTGCTGCAAGGATTACACGAGACCATATCAGCTCGTGCAAGAATCTCCTGAGCAAAGGCAGTTTGAGAGAGGAAAAGTCCGGACTTGCTACGAGACGCAGCGATACCTAAGAAGAAGGACAACGGACCCAAATCAGACATGGGAAACTCAGAGGATAACTGAGAGATAACCCTGGAAATGAGAGAATGAGAAGAGGCAGTAAAAATAATGTCATCGACATAGAGAAGAAGATAGATCATGTCAGATCCGCGATGATATGTGAATAAAAAAGTGTTAGTCTTACTGCTAATGAAGCCTAAAGATGATAGGTAGACAGCAAATCGCTGATACCACGCACGAGGTGCCTGCTTAAGACCATAGAGAGCCTTGCGCAGGCGACAGACATGATCAGGAAAATTACTGTCAATGTAGCCCGGAGGCTGACTCATGTAGACAGTCTCAGTGAGGTCACCATGAAGGAAAGCATTTTTAACATCAAGCTGATGAATGGGCCAATTTTGAGAGATGGAAATGCTGAGAACAGTGCGAATAGTGGTAGGTTTGACGATCGGACTGAAGGTGTCATCAAAGTCCAGACCGGGTTGTTGAGAGAAACCCTGAGCAACAAGACGTGCCTTATAGCGCTCAAGACGTCCGTTACTGTCAAACTTATGGCGAAAAAGCCAACGACGACCAACTATGTTAGCAGTTGGGGGCTTAGGGACAAGATCCCATGTGTGATTAGAGAGAAGAGCGGTCATTTCAGCATCCATGGTGGCGCGCCAATTAGGATCACACATAGCCTGAGCAGTAGACCGGGGAATTGGAGAGATGCCGCTAGTGACAGAGAGGTTGAAGATCTACTTAGGCTTGAGAGAGCCTGTGCGAGAACGAGTGGTCATCGGATGACTGGAAGTGGCAGCCGGAGCAGAAGGAATAGATGAGGTGCCAGAGGACTCAGCTGGCGGAGGCTGAGAGGAAGGAACAGAGGCAGAGGGCTCAGCCGATGGAGACTAAGAAGAGGAAGCCGATGCAGATGGACCAGCATCCGGCGAGGGGGAGGCGGAGTCAATGACTGGAGGGAGAGGGGGAGAGACTCGTCGATATCAAACGAGTCATAATCCTCAGCAGAGGGGCTGGGCTGGAAATCAGTATAGGGAAAATGACTTTCGTCAAAGACAACATGACGAGAGATAATGACCTTTTGGGTGATGAGATCTAAACAGCGGTACCCACGATGGTCAGTGCTCGGGCCGAGATACACACAGGCTGTAGAGCGAGGAGCAAGCTTATGTGGAGAAGTGGGTGAGGTGTTGGGATAGCACAGACAACCAAAGACACGCAAGTGAGAGTAGGAGGGTGAAAACCCAAACAAGATCTCAAAGGGTGTTTTGTATTGAATGGTTGTGGACGGGAGCAGATTGAATGTGTGAACAGAAGACAGAAGAGCCTCAACCCAGAACGTGGGTGGTAGGGAGGCTTGGATGAGAGACGTGCGAAGAGTGTTATTTATAGTACGAATAGTGCGCTCAGCCTTCCCATTTTGTGGGGAAGTGTACGGACAAGAAAAACGGATTTTAATGCCATGAGTTTTGAAAAAATTCAAAAGGGGTTGATTGTTAAATTCACGGCCGTTATCACATTGAAAAAGTTGAATGTCCGTTTTAAATTGATTAAGTACATAAGCGCGAAACGATTGAAAAACCGAAAACACCTCAGATTTAGCACGTATGGGAAAAACCCATAAGAAATGAGAGAAATCATCCAAAAACAATACATAATATTTAAACCCACTCAAACTAGTAACAGGAGATGTCCACAAATCAGAATGAATAAGCTCAAACACACGAGAGGTTTTAGTAGATGATAAAGAAAAAGGTAAACGACAATGTTTTCCTAACTGACACGCATGACATAAGGTAGAGTTTTTACTAGAGCAAACAATAAACTTGCGAGACAAAAGAAACTGAAAAACAAAAGCACCCGGATGACCTAGCCGACGATGCCATACGTCAAAGGAGACAGCAACGTTGGCCGTAGAAACTGCAGACTGAGGAGAGGGAGGAAGAACGGGATAAAGATCATGGTGATCACTGTCGCAACGCTGGAGAAACGATCCTGTTGTAAGATCCTTCACAGTGAAACCAAAAGGGTCAAACTCAATAGATACAGAATTATCAATGGTAAAACGTTTAACAGAGATAAGGTTCTTGATGAGTTTATCGGATACTAAGACATTTTTGAGCATAAGAGGCCAAGGAGAAAATGGTAGTTTACAGTGTCCAGTGTATCTAGCAGGGACAACAGCTTTAGAAGTCTGAAACCAGCAGATTTTTAGTCTGAAAACTGCAGCTTTTGGTTTGGCTTTCACAAAACCACACACAAACAAAAGGAAAGAAAAAAAAACAAAAGGGTTTGTTTGGTTTCTTTCACTGCAAACCACACACAAACAAAATTGAAAAGCTGCAGTTACGCTAGGACTCCGGCGAGGGCAGCAGTTACGCGAAGGACAGCGACGCAAAGAAAAGCTGCAGCAGTTACGGTAAGGACTCCGGCGAGTGCAGATCGGCACCGCTAGGACTCTGGCGAGTGCAGATCGGCGTCGCTAGGGTTCCGGCGAGATCAAAACAGGAGACAGCGGCACAGCAGTTACGCGACGACGCGACGGCGGCTCGGAAGATGCGCAGGCACACGGCGATCGGCAGTTACACGGTGGACGCAGGCGTGTGGTACATCGGCGGCGATCGGAGTAACAGCGGGGAGAACTCCGGCGGGGTAACGGCGGCGGCAGGTGTTCGTAGTAACAGAGGGGAAGACACCGCCTGAAGAGACGACGTCGGCGGTGTTCGTGGGAACAGAGGGAAGGACGCCGGAGAGGGAAGGATGCCGGCGGTGTGAACGGCGGCGGCTGCAGCAGTAAAAGAAGAAAAGAAATTAGGGTTTTCTTAGGGTTTTTCGTAGGTGGCTCTGATACCATGTCAGAATATGTGGAACCCCAGGATTAATCTCCAAAAGAGCCCTTGAGGAGAGAAGGGGGTTCCAACATATATAATGAAGATTTGTTCCAAGTCTAGCCGATGTGGGACTCTAACAGTTGTAGTAGTTTTTTTTGTCAAAATCTACATACGTACAAAATTTGGAGATCAATCGTGTTCCATTGTAGCCTCATAGTGTAGGCATCACCAGTGCCGTTCCTGATATTTTATAGGTCCTGGGTGAGATGTTAAAAAGGGTCCTCGCTAAGTTCGAAAAAGAACTTTAATATATTGTTTTTATAATTAAAAAGTAACATACTCTTGAATTTTAGATATACTAATTCATATAAAACCATTCTTCGAGTATTTTCAAACATATAATCAATCATTAACTATTTTTAAATTGATATCATCTACTATATCATTTTTAGACACGTTTGAAAGAAACCCATAAAATCATAATTTTGTGGGACACTTGTGAATTGTGATTATATGAAAATTTTTCAAATAGTGTCATAAATATTAGTTAATATGACAATTTGTTTAAAAACATTTGTAAAAACTTGTAAAATGCCAAAGAAATGTCCTAAAAACATATTATAACACTTTTAGATCAGACGTTTTTGGTATGCTTCTATAAACTTGAGTTTTATGAAGTATAAAGTGGTATATTACAAAGTTTAGACATTTTAGGTGTCTTATAATGCCAATTTAATACTAAATATATTAAAGAATAATCAATTAGGCAGTTTTAGACTTTGGCCCTAAATAAAAAAAACTTAGAAAAACAATAACGAATGCTATAAAGTGAACGACCAATTAATTTCTTTTACATATTTTCGTTGACAATGTAATTAATTATGTTTTGGGCCTTAAGATAATCCCCAAAAAAGGTCCTATTAGATACTAAAACATTTGTGTCACTTTTATTTACAATTTTTTTTTATTACTACTATATCTATATATGTAAAATTTTGGGCCCCTACTTTTTGTGGGTCCTGGGCGTACGCCCGGGCCGCCCCCTCCAGGCACGGCACTGGGCATCACGTAAGTATTGTGTAACCATCTTGATGTCATAACTTCCCACTAGATTGTTTTCTTCTTGGCCAAAAATCTAGAGTTTCATACGTACGCTTAAAACCTAAAAAAGATGAATGAATGGAAAACAAAAACTAGAAAGAAAAACATGCACAAAAGGAAGAGTTCAAACAATTAAAATCTCTGTTTTATGAAAATGTGAGAAAAATTATGGGCCTCAAAAATTTATAATAAACAAATAATAAAATGTAAACAAACAAAAACAAATTAGTTTTTTATTTTTAAACTTTCGTTATTTATTTCTATTCTTTAAATATTGCTACTATCATTGGAGACTTCTCATGGCAATGCCTCCATTGTCAATAGTGATTTGATAATGTTGTATTAATGATGTGATAATAATGCAATAATATTTTGATAAATCTAAGACTGATGTGATTTTGCTACAAGGATGATCCAGAACATTTTTCAAATAGTGACACCATATAATTAAGGTTTTGGTCGATTTTAATAGATTTTTCTCAATTTTTTAGTTGCTTTTGAGAGATGTTTTAAGTTTTCTTTTGTTAATTTTGTTGGACTTTTTTTTTATATTGAATGGAGAGAATTTTCTAGGTTTTTTGATTGATTTCGATAGAATTTTTCGATTTTCGGTTGATTTTGAAAGAATATTTCAGTGTCAACTAACAGTTAGTCTTATTCTTGCAGTTTCTCGAGTTAGCAATGAAACTAAAAGCCATCTTATGTTCGATTGTTAACTAACAACTAGTCTTGTTAGTTGTTAGGTTTCAGTTACATTTAATTCATTACTTGATGTTAAAAAAAAAAAAACATGCATACCTTCATCAAATCAGTCTACATTAAAATGTTATATTATTAAAAAGAGAAAAAATATTCTAACATATATCAAGTAATATAGGTTAAAGTTTAATTCTTGGGGATTCCAACAATAGTAGCCATGGTAAAGTATGGAACAAGATCTATAATTGAGAAGGATCAGAGGACCATATGCAGGGCCGTCCCTGGGGGAGGGCGGGCCGGGCGGTCGCCCAGGGCCCAACGGCAAAAGGGGGCCCGAAATTTTTTAAGTATATACTATATATAGTAGCGATATACAAAAATTGTAAAAAGACAAAAAAAAAATATATATATATATATAATAGGGCCCCAAAAAAAATTTAGCATCATATTAAGAGTACAAACATGTATTAATTAATTATGTTGGACAATAAAATTTGTAGAAAGTTAAACTAGTCTTTCCATTATAGTATTATTTGTTGTTTCTGAGTTTTATTATCTCATATTAATATATAAAAACTTTTTTTTTGCTTAGAAACCTTGATATAAGTCTATTATTCATCTTCCACATACTCTTTTACATATTTCATCCGCATGAATTTAATTTTATGTTAAAATATAATAGATTTATTGTAACTAAAACGACTTAAGTTATATCTATATTTAGGATTTTAAAATTACTTCATCTTTCTTTACATTATTGGCTTCTTATTACCTAATATTGTGTTCTAAGATCAATGGTTGTTAAAAAAGTTTGTTTCAACTCAAAAAGTTTCAAATATTAATGAAAAACATTATAATAAAGGTTTTTAAGTATGATTGATGGTTGTTAAAAAGACTTATTGGTCTTGTGTTAGGAATACCAGAAAAATGATAATTGTTATTCAATCTGGTGCTTCCGCCACAAGATCCATCTTTGACAACTCTTTACCTAGGTTAGAAGATATGTTCAATCTTGTTGTCGATAAGTTGTTGAACTAGATAATCCTTAGATGAAATGAGTGTCATAAGAACATCATAGAGCAGAGAACCTTTCCTTGTAATTGTCTCGATAAGATGTAACCGTGTTCTTTTTCCGCTAACCTCTTGCTAGCTTTTAATGAATTGCCGTTTAAAAAAAAGGATATCGGGAAAAACGGTTTCATATGAATTATTACTATTTCTTAAATTCAATGTTATTTTTATGATATAAACAATATATTGAAAATTATTCGTAGTTATTGGGGGCCCATTTTTGCATCTCGCCCAGGGCCCAAAAAATGGCAGGAACGGGCCTGACCATATGGAGAGGCACTCAAAGGTGTAGGTGGCACATGAAAGGAAGAAGGATCTAAAATATGCTTTAATGAGAAGGAAAAGGACCACAATGGGGATAATCTAAGAAAACGAGAAGAGATGTAGCGAAAAGGTTTTACTCTTTATTGCACTATTGTTCATTTTTTGAAATAACTATGGATTTAGTCCATGTAGTTTACACTTTATTGCACTATTAGTTCTTGTCGTGTACAGTATATTGCACTGTTGGTCTTTATGCTTAACAGACTAAAAGTTAAAGACAAGGACCAATAGTACAAGTAAATGTAAATCACAGAGACTAAATCCATGATTATTTCAAAAGAGAAACCGATAGTACAATATAGTACAATAAAAAGTAAACCACATAAACCAAATATGTAACTTACCCTAGACAAAATTTAGGGTTAATTACATTGGTATGTATCAAACTTGTTACGTTTTATCATTGTATGTATTCAACTTATAAACTTACCATTGTATGTATCGAACTTTCTAAAATTGCCATTATATGTATCCAACTTTATCAAAACCTCAAGTTCGATACACTTTCGTGACAAGTAGAATACATTCAATGATAGGTTTTGATAAAGTTGGATACATACAATGGCAAGTCTAGCAAGTTCGATACATACAATGATAAGTTTATAAGTTGATTACATACAATGATAAAACGTGACAAGTTCGATACATACTCATGTAATTAACCCCAAAATTTATAACACGTCTTTCTAATTTTGAAAAGCTAATTTTAATACCACATCTCCATCCTTTTCCTTTCTTTTTTCTTTTTAACTTTTTTAGTTGTGTAAATAGAGTAATTTTTATATAAAAATTATCCTTTTTAAAAGAATACTACACAGTGTAAATAAACGATATTTTCTATGAAATGTTTTTATTACTTAGATTACTAATTGGTTAATAAAATAGAACTTCAGATATGGTGTAAATTTTATAATTAATTTATTTATAGTATAATTTATTATATTATTAGTAATAAATCATATTTATTATTTTATGGTATTATAAATTAATAAAATATATAAATAGAAATTATAAAATAGTTAGTGATGTGATAGTAGAGATCGTTTTTGAAAGATATATGTAATTAATTTCATTGACATAAACTGTTATTGTAAAGCTAAAATAATTCTTAATTTTGAAAGATGATTAATATTACGTTGATGGAGATGCTGCAATCAATAAGTACGCTGGTTTAGCTTTCGGTCTCAACTCAACTATGTTAATTTTGTGGCCATCATATCACCTTAGCTAGCAACAAAAGCTAGGAAAAATTTAGAATAGTTAATTAATTAGGTTGTAAGTATACATCTTGGGGTTCTAATGTGTCAATTCCTATCTTGCAATTTCTAGCAAGTGGCCAGGTTTTGTTGGTTTCTTCTTGACTTGTTCTTTTAGGTGTATTAGTTTTCATTTTGGTAGGGCAAAATTGGTTTACATTCTCATTATATTTGACTCTAGTTTAACCCTTTAACCCCTAAAATCTATTCTATCACACATAAATTAACTAAAGAATCTAGCCAAGATATATTCCATTTCCCCACTTACTATACATCCAAAAAAAGTTAAGTTTCCAAAATCAATAGTTGATACAGATGAAACTTCAATTCTCTCCCTTTCTATCGTTTTCAATCTGCCTTATTCTATGTATCATGCACATCACTTTCAAACATATTTTACATGTATGTATATACTGTATGTATTAGGCCTAATCAAATAAGAATTCAATAGTTTGCTAGAACTGTAAGAACCAATATCGACTACTCATTATATTAATTTAATCATTTTGATTTATTTAATATGACCATAACTACCAAGTAAAATTTTAGGGATTTTTTTATTCTAATTTACCTTTTCTTTATAAGTCATTAATTATTGAAATGAATATCGACTTCTCTCGTGAATGACGTTTGTATGTATGCATGTTCTATATATACAAATAATGGTGAATAGGGTAAAGACATGAGCGACCAAGGGGGGCACAAAGACAGCCTTTAATTCTTGTAAACAATTATTGGTTAAGTATAGTTTTCAGTGCTCTTCTTCAAAACCCAATAAAGATATGGATTTTGGTTACCAAAGGGGATGCCTTTTGTTGACTGGTGCCATCTTTCTTCTTCTTCTTCTTCTTCTTCAAGTACCTTTGTCATCATCTTATAATGTCAATAGCAGTAGTAGTAATGGTGGTTCATTAAGAGGAAGAGAGTTATTGCAGTGTAATTTGTTCAAGGGAAAATGGGTAGTTGACAATTCTTACCCACTCTATGCAGCTTCAAGCTGCCCCTACATCGACTCTGGATTCGATTGTCTAAAGCATGGTCGCTCGGATACGCAGTATCTCAAGTATGCTTGGCAACCCGACTCGTGTAGCTTACCCAGGTACGTATTCATCTCTCTCTCTCTCTCTCTCTATATATATATATATGTATATAGATGGCCTTTTCAATAAGAAAGTTTGGTTAACCACATTTCTATTGCTATCCAGGAAAGTGGGAACAAGAGTGTCATGTCTCCATATAGTATAACTGACTCCTTGATTTCGGACAGAAAAGAGGAAAATTCCATACAAAATTTCCTATATAGAGAGAGAGAAGTTCATTTAGAAACCATTACAAGAGTAAAAACCGTGTAAACCGGCGGTTTCATAGGTTAAATTAACGAAAAATCTTCGTGAACTTGTTTAATTTGATGAAAATGTTTCGTATAATTCATTTTTTTTTTGATAAAATTGTGTCATATTTGGAGTTTTGATATAAAAATGACAAGATTTTATAGGAACAAGAAAATACGTGAAACTGTTTCATAAGAAGGACTGCATGGCAGTACATGTGCGGTCGACTTGTCCCACAATCTAAGTCAGACCAAGGACTGCATGGCTGCATGAGTCTTTGATTTAGTATCATATGTGATAGACTAGGTTATCACATATGTGACATGAATATTCCTATATTGCCGTAAAATGATGATATTCTCATTAATTTGAACTCACATCTATATAGATGTTGAGGACTTAATTTCTTGGGATTGCTAAAAGATAAATTAGCTATAAACTATATACTTTATAGCTATTGATTAATGAAAAAGAATAAGGGTACTTTAATTTCTTTATCGAAATAATTGTACTAATCAATTATTTGATGAATATGTAATTAATTAATATAGGTTTAATGGGTTGGATTTGTTGAGAAAATGGAGAGGGAAGAAGGTGATGTTTGTCGGTGACTCACTGAGTGAGAATCAGTGGCAATCGTTGGCTTGTTTGCTTCATGCATCTTCACCAAAATCCAAAACCACTTTTCAAAGTAGGGACTCTCTTACTTCTCTTACTTTTCAGGTATGTCTTATTACTATTATCTTCTACTTTCTTTCCTTATATTATATTTCAACCTTCTTGCAAATCTTCAAATTCAATTCAATTTTAATGTAAAATTTTATACACAATGTTTATATTCAAGTTATATATACCCCCATGGAGATGTGCAGGATTATGGAGTAACGATATATTTATATCGAACAACATACTTAGTTGATATTGTAAGGGAAAACATTGGGCGGGTATTGAAGTTGGATTCCATTCAAGCCGGGGGTGCATGGAAAGGGATGGATGTGCTTGTTTTTAATTCGTGGCATTGGTGGACACACACCGGACACTTACAACCGTATGATTAACATTTTATCTTATATATATATATATATATGATAATATGATGATCTCATATGATATAATGATATGATTTTGTGTATCTATAGATGGGATTATGTGCAATATGGATCAACTATATTGAAAGATATGAATCGTCTAGATGCATATTATAAGGGCATGACAACATGGGCGAGATGGGTTGATCTCAATGTCGATCCATCTAAAACCAAAGTATTCTTTCAAGGGATCTCTCCTTCACATAATCAGTAAGTGCTTCATCCAATAACAAGCATCAAGATTCTCAGAAAACTTAGAACTTTCAACAGTATCAGGAACCACAACAAGTGAACAATGCTAGCTCAAAAAATTCGACTTTAAAAGATGATCAAATCTGAATTTCCCAATAATATATGCTTTATATATAGGACTTAAGTTGATGAAATCAAAAGGTTGCGAAAATGAATTGCACGCGTTACAAGAAAATGATAAAACGGCATAACTAGTTTTTAGCATACTTTTAAAATAGAGCGTCCTCTTTTTATGATGTTATTTGAAATATTTTCGTATAAAAACACAATCTCATATTTCTTGGAAGTTTCATAAAAATCTAAAAGGATGTTTTATTTTAAAAGTTTCCAAAAAAAACTTGTTAATTAGGAAGTCCAAAGACGTCCTAACGTTGTATTCTAACATGTTAATTATGATGCGTAATTGTTTGTTTTTTATAAACTTACATCCTATACAATAGTTTATTATGACATCAGACGTATTTGATCCGTCCATTGATTTTGTCGTAGTGGCTACACAAAGAAACAACAAAAAAGCCAACTGGGATTATAATTTAGTTATACAAGTTCTTTCAGGAACAAGAGTACTTATGATTCTAGAAATACTTTTGGAAATAGGGGAAAGGAATGGGGATCCTCATCAAGGAACTGTTATGGAGAAAGACAACCAATACAAGGGTCAACATATCCAGCAGGATTACCTGTAGCTCAAGGTGTTCTTAACAAAGTGTTGTTGAGTGTAAAGAAACCAGTTCAGTTGCTTGATATCACAACCCTATCACAGTTGAGGAAAGATGCACATCCGTCGTCTTATGGTGGCGGCTCAGGCATAGACTGCAGCCATTGGTGTCTTCCTGGATTGCCTGATACTTGGAACCAGCTTCTATATGCAAGCTTTACTTAATGGAATATGACCCTTCACATATATTTTACGCTTTTATGCTAATAAAAGAAGATGATAGATCAAATGCAAACCACATTACTATAATTTGTGCAAACTGATTAATTCGTCGATTTCATTTGTTAATTTAATGTATTGAAATTGTTTCATATAATTCTTTTTTTGCTAATTTTTTTTCATATTTCTATGTTTATGTAAAAGATTAAAAAGAGATTCATCTATTTTTTTTCATTCTGGTTATAATAACCAAACTTCTATGTCGAACTTTAAGTGAAAAGTTCGTGTTCAGAGTTAGTCATTGCATTGTATGTTTGTACATATAGCATAAGGACTTACACCTAACTAACTTTGTCAAATATGACCATTAGATGGGTTAATAATGGACAAGTAAAACTATAATTAAACATGTAATGTGAAGAAATTGACTAATCATGACAAATATGCACTTTATGAGACTTAGAGGTCTAAAAGTGACAAACTGAAAGAACAAATAAAAAAATCTAAAAGTTATAAATTCAAAATCATTTTCTCCTTTTTTTCTTCTTCGTGTATCAAGACAAAAACGGTAGCGTTTGGTATGCCTACATGATTGGATAGAATTGGATCGAATAGGGGTGAGTTAAAACGAGAACGTTAACAATTTAAAAAAACACGAAAAACTTTGTCAAGGTACTAAATCGTATATGTTTCATGGGACTTTGCCCGCGACTTTAAGTCGCATGACAAGTCGTTTGTGTCCATTTTTTTCCCATCAGTTTAAAATCATATATGATTTTTTATATGAGCGTAGATTTTCGTGTTTTTTTAAAAAGTTAACGTTCTCGTTTAAACCGCTTTCTATATATATTTATATGTATGAAAAAATGGATGAAAAATTATATGAATATGGATGTCAAAATGATGAGAAAAGTAGATTATTATTTTGGTGTAATTTATTTTCTTCGAATTTTGGTTATATTCATATTTTTTGATTTAAAAAATAGGCGTTGAAAGATTTTCAAATCTTGAAATCTAGTTGTAACATTCTCTCTAAAATCGGTACCCCCATGCCGATTACTTAGACGACCCACCCCACCCCACCTTCTCTCTCCTTTCTCTCTATCTCTCTCCTCTTTCTCTTTTTTTTTTTATTAATTAATTAGATTGGTATAATTGTGGTTGAATTGGTAAGATAGTGGAAAGCTGATGTAGCGACCGGTATCATTGGCAAGCGTGCAACCACTGTGGATGGTCTTAGAGCATCTCCAACACCTTCTCCAAAATGGAGAAAAATGGGGATTTTTACTTAGATTGTGCTCCAAAAGCTTCTCAAAACTTTCTCCAAAAATTGAGAAAGTATGAGAGAGAATGGGATGCTTGGTTCATTTTAGGGAATGATAATGGAAATGAAAATGGGAATGCATGAGAATGAAAATGAAAATGAACATTGTATTGATGCTGCTTTGTTAACCCACTATAATCAATGAAAAATATTTCATATTAAAGAAATATTTTTCTCCACATTGAAAATACAAAAGATGTTCCATTTAACATCAAAAGATGGAATGACATATGGAAAAAGAAACTGAGTAGAAAGAAAATTTTCGTTCCCCTCAATTTGGTTAGGAATAGAAATTAATGGATCTGCAGGAATGTTTCCATTATATAATATTAGACCAAGCAACAGTTTTCATTATCATTGTCATTCCTTACCCTGCAATACCCCCAACCAAGCACCCTCTAAGTTTTCTCCAAATATGGCCAAAAATCACTACCCTTTGAAACAACCAATAAAATACCTCTTTTAACGACAAGAGAAGGGAACAGAAGAGCAAGAGCTTCGGCAAAGCCATCACCCAAGCTTCGCGACCCCAAAATACCTTGACAATAATAATTTAGAGAGAGAACTTAATTTTTTATTGGATGGGTACATTATTTTAATATTATAATTAATTTAGAAATCTACAAAATGGGGAAGCTGTTGGAGATGGAAGCAATATTTTATTTTGACTTTTAGTTCCATTTTGAAGAAAATTTGAAGAAGCTCTTGGAGATGCTCTTATTAGGTTTTCGCTTATTTAAGGTTTTATTGTGTGCATGAGTGCGTGCATGGATGTATCTAGACTAAAATGAACTATTTTTGTTAATTTTAAACTCAATTAAATTTTATAATCTAATTAAATGGCATAATTGCCCATTTCAACTTCAATTTTTAAAATAGGAAATAAAATCAAAATCTCTGTTAGTTAGGGTTAATGATAACTACCACCATCATACATACGAATCCAATCGCCACTCCCAAGAAAGTTTACTGTCCACCTTCATTTTCCGACGATGAACCAATTTCATGAAAAAAGAGATGAGTGCATTCCATTTTTCCGGCGATAGACCAATTTCATGAAAACAAAGATGAGGGCTAAAATGAACCACTTTGATGAAAACATAGATGAACGTATTCTTTTTTCTAGCGATGAAACAATTTCATTAAAACATAGAAGAATTGAGATGAACATACATGAAACGGAAATCAACGAAGATGAACCAGTCGATAAGAGATGAAATCAAAGAAACGTTGGAGACGAACCATTAATTTCAAATCAAAGAAGCGTTGTTGTTTACGGTGAACTCAAGTCGGCGTCGGTATTGTGTCACATGTCTTGGTAGTCTTTGGTTGGTGAAATCGACGATGAGAATCCATAGCTTTTTCTCAATTGCTTTTGTTTCTGCAATAAGGCTTGGACAGAAATCATGTTGATCAATAAAAAGCATTCATTAAGCAACTAGTGAAGATCAATGATGGCTTATCATTTGATGATGATATAACTCATGGCCGTGTGTTCACTTCGATTTCTGCCGGTGCGTTTCAAAAAAACCAAACCAAAAAATTAGTGGCTTAAAAGATAAAATTCGATATATATATATAGGAGAATAATCAAATGAAAACCCATTTAATTGTGTAAACTTGAGGACCAATCTTAGACCATTAAATCTTTTTAATCAAGGGTCACTAATACATGGAGAACATAATAACAATTCTAATCCTTTTTATTAACACACACCTGATATAAATTTATAAGGGCATTATAGGCATTTTCACCCAATTTAAGACATGCACCCCTTTCTTACTTCAAAGCCACCTCTCTTTCCTCTCCTCCACCCCCTTCCCGCCGGAGCTCCACTGCCTTCTTCCGTCGGAGCTCCACTGCCCCTTCCTGCCGGAGCTCCACCACCCCTTCCCGTCGTCGTCGTCGGCGCCTACTCCCCTCCGGCGACTGTCCGCGTCACTTCTCCTTCGAATCTCCTTCTGTCTGTCGGCAAGAATCCATCATTTCGGCAATTAAATCCGGCGACCACCACCACCGCGAACCTCACCATCTTCCAGATCTATCATCATCGCTACCACGTCTACCACCACCGCTGCAAATTCCGACGACCTCACCATCGTCACCGACCTCTAGATCTGTCACCAACTCACCACCGTCCAGATCTGCAAATTCCGGCAACCTCAACACCGTCACCGACCTCACCACCGCCACCACCACGTCTTCCACCACCACCGCGTCTGTCACCAACGCTGGCGACGTTCAGATCTGGTAATTTCTCTTTTCACTAAAAAACCCAATTTCTAGGGTTTTTTGAGATTTTTTGAAAATTAGGTTAGTTTGATTCAAGTTTGAAGATTGTTTCTTTATAAAAGTTGTTTGTAATCTTGATTTGAGCAACATATCTTAATTTTAACATTTTTTATGAAGATTTTAGGAATTATTCTTGAAAAATTAGGATTTTTGAAGTTGTATTCTTGAAGGTTCATCCTATGTTTTTGAGTGTTTATCATTTTCATTTTTGCAGATTCATCATGTGTTCTTGAAGGCTGAAGTGGACAATGATGTGAAGATTATTGGTTGAATTTAAATGTAAATATACATTTCTTTGTATTCATTAGATGAATTTAAATGTAAATGGACAGTTGGTTTTGTATTCATTAGATGAATATAAGTGTAAATGGACATTTTGTTTTATATTCATAAGTTGGCAAGACTTTATGTAAATGAAATTGTGACGCGTCATGGAATTCCGTTATCCATTGTGTCGGATCGGGATAGCCGGTTTACTTCATCATTTTGGAGGAGCTTTCAAAGGGTAATGGGATCCGAATTGAAGTTTAGCACCGGTTACCATCCACAAACCGATGGCCAAAGCGAGCGTACAATCCAAACGTTAGAGGACATGCTTCGGGCATGTGCAATCGACTTTAGTGGGTCTTGGGAAGCCCATTTGCCATTAATCGAATTTGTGTATAACAATAGTTATCACGCAAGTATTCAAGCGGCACCTTATGAAGTTTTGTATGGAAGAAAATGTCGTTCGCCGTTGTGTTGGAACGAAGTCGGAGAAAAGCAGCTAGCGGGACCAGAAATCGTGCAAGTAACGTCCGAGAAGATCTCCCAAATCCGCGACCGTTTGAAAATAGCTCAAGATCGACAAAAGAACTATTCGGATAAAAGGAAGAAAGCGTTGGAATTCGCCGTAGGTGATTCGGTGATGTTAAAAGTATCTCCTTGGAAAGGAGTGATGAGATTCGGAAAGAAGGGAAAGCTAAGTCCACGTTTCGTAGGTCCATTCACTATTGTGAAGCGTGTGGGAGAAGTGGCTTACAAGTTGGAATTACCGGAAAATCTACGAGGAATCCATAGCACGTTCCACATTTCCAACCTACGGAAATGCTTGGCGGAAGTAGATATGTCAGTTCCCTTGCATGAGATTGAAGTGGATGACAAGTTGAATTTCATTGAACAACCCGAGTTAATTCTTGATAGGAAAATTCGGAAGTTAAGGCGTAAAGAGATACCTCTTGTGAAGGTTCAATGGCGATATCATAAAGGACCCGAGGTTACGTCGGAGTTAGAGGAAGATATGAGGAAGAAATACCCGTTTTTGTTTGAAGAAGGGATTCCGGGGATGGAATCCTATTAAGGGGGAGGTATTGTAACAACCCAAAACTTTAATCGTTAAAGTAAGAGTTAATCAAGCCCATTAACTAGAATTTTCCTTTCAGGTCCCAACAAGCAATAAAAGCCCAATAGAAATCTAGGGCTTCTTAACCCAAATAAAGGAAATTAGTGTTAAGCATTTTGAAGGAGGGTTTCAAGGAGTTTATTTTAGAGAGCTTTGAGAGGAGTCATTGGGAGCCATTGGATTCAAGAAGGATTTCCCCAAAGGTAAACACCTTTCTTTTGATATTAGAATTTCATGTTGTTTTGGATTTTACCATCTTCATTTGGGAGTTAGAGGTTTCAAATTTATTTGGTAATCAACCTTGAGGATTTGATTAGCTAGAGAATGGGAAACTTGTTTTAAACTCATCTATTAGCTTTTGATAGCAAAATTGTAGTGTGTGAATCCTTGATTGAGTTTAATGTGTTTGTGTTCATGGAAACCCCCAATTGGGTGGTCTTGGATCATTTGATTTTAAAATCAATGCTTTTAGTAATGATTTTTATTATTAGAAACAAGTTAGAAAAGGATAAGTTTAAACATATCAACTATCTTGGACCCTTTGGGAACTTGTGGAATTGAGAAATAGGTAAACTGGGGCTGAATTCGGATCTGTTGATGCAGCAGGCGTGACCTGCAGGCATCCGCGGGTCACGACCCGCTGTTTATGCTGTATGGGTTTTTGTTGGTTTTCCCAAAATTCTCCGTTTCGCGTAGGATTCGAAGTTAAGCTTAAGGGTTCTTCTTAAGATGTTATTAGGTGAATGTACACCTCATTCACCGCTTAATTCAGATTTCGGTTTGGACCAAATAGACGTATACAAGGGATTAGCTTGTGGTCGCACGCGAGGTGAGTTCTCTATCACTAATTACCGATTTTAGAAACGCTTATGTGATTGGAACTTGCTTTGATACATGAAATGATTATTTGCTATTACATGTATGATTGTGAAAATCCTTGAAATGATAATGACGTGTTTAAATGTTTAAAGTTCTAGAGTGAGCCTTCAAGGTAGAGTACCTTGAGATCGTGTGATCTCTTGGGAAGGTAAATGAATGTCTAGATCATGGAGGAGTGTATATGATCTAGGGGTGCTCCATGGGAGTGGGTAATGTTTCATCGCGAAGGGGAGGCGATGGGGGAAATGTCCTACCTTGAATGGCAAACTCTAAGGTTAATTGAAGTCATGAGCTCATACTTTATCTATTGAAATGTTTTATCTATGTAGTTTTTATAACTTGTTTAATGAGAACTCACTAGACCTTTAGGTCTAACCCATCTCTTTTTCAACTCAAACCTTTTCAGTTAAGCAAGCGTTAGCTAGAAATGACAAAGGCAAGGGAAAGGCGAGCGAGTAGCTAGAGGGTTTGTCTAGCTAGTTAGAGTCCTTCCAATAATTCTCAGCTGTAGAGTTTATCCGCAGTAAAACATTGAAAAATTCATGTTTGTCACTTAGTTTTATTTTTGGGTTGGATTGGAACCCTAGTTAGCCGGTTTGGCTTGTTGAGATTTTGATATGTTTATGGATTGAACTTGCGAAATGATAACTCCAAAATTATACATGTTTTACTCGCATCAATTCCTCACTTTTGTTTGTAATTTGAGAGTATTTTCGATACTGTTTGACTTAAAAAGGTGTTAATCCTGATTTTGTAGGTTTTGGAGGTGCTTGAGTGTAAAAGTATAAAAAGAGGGTGAAAAGCGTCAAAAAGGAGACTTTTGTGCAAGCTTTGCAAATACGGACTTTTCTTGGCTCCTAAGGCGGTTTTCTTACTCCCGAAGACAGATAAATTCCTCCAAAAGACGGATCTTCAACAGATAAGGCAAGGAGAATATTTTGGAAGATCTCGGAAGCTGACTTTACATCACTCGCGCCGCGAAGGGATAGCTCGCGCCGCGAGGCATAGGCTCGCACCGCGAAGAAGGAATTCGCGCGGCGAAGAACGGATTTTCTCGTCCGGAAGCTTCCAGAAAATTAGGGTTTGTTCGTAAGTGTTTCGCGCCGCCAAACCTGCCGTTTCGCGAACGCGAAAAGGCTTCTGACGAGCTTCTTACAAATGCTGCCTTTGGGTCATTCAGTAAAAGCATCTCATTCTTCATAATTCAGTTCTGTAATACTCTCTTAGGTTAGATGTTGGGAGCCGCCTAGGGTTTCCAACCCGAGAAGATGGAGGCTCGATGTGACGACTACGGAGGAGATTCGAGGGGATGCTACGCCAGATCGACCGGTCTTTAGTTGGTTTGTCTAAGCATTTGTAATTGACATGTCTATGTGTTGATTCCTCTTGTGTGTCTACTATGGTTTGAATACTTTGAATTTCAGTTTATTAATTAGATGCATGATTTGTTGAATGTTGTCTTTGATTCCGTTCTGATTATTATTGTTTGGTTATTTGAACTCATTGGTTAGGTATATCTGTTGGACCAAAATAGATAGACTCCAAAAATCAACCTACCTTAACCTACCCTTGGACCAAGAGAGTTGTGTTAAGTGGTTACTCAGACCGAGAGTGACCTGAGGGAAGAACACCATGCAATAGAATTAGAATCGGATTTCCGGTGTTAGGTTGCCTGACAAACAATCTAGTATTGGAGCTAGGAGGACCAAGACCTAGTTTATAATCTTAGATAAACATGTTCGGGTGCTTTATTGCTTAAATTCTGACAACAATCATAAATCTATTTCTTATGAAAGTAAACCATAATGGATTCACTTATCTCCAATGTATGTCTGTTCATCAGTTTTCCACTTCTTGGTTAGGTTTATTTATTATTTGTCTTTTACCTCTCAAAATACTTTTCCAAAACAAAACCCCCAAAAAGCTTTAGGTTGATTAAACTAGTTTGGATTGATAGTCTATAAAACTTGACCGTTCCCAGTGGTAGATACGATACCTGGACTTTCCTACAGTATATTACTCACGATCAGGTACGCTTGCCTGTATATGTGGTAAGACAGTGGCTAGGCATTAGAGGTTAAAACTTGTTACGCTTTTTATATACGATAATTACCGCATCAAGTTTTTGGCGCCGCTGCCGGGGAACGGTAGTTACTAGATTTTTGATCTTTTTTAGTTTGATTAATCGATTCTTCATTGGGAATTTATTCCCGATTAAGTTATTTGCTTTCTAGTTTAGTTTTTAATTTTTAATTTTTCTCTTTTATATTTTCGTGCTACGCCGGGTATCTGTGTTGTTTTGCAGAAATGGATCCGAGACTAAAATATGCATTGAGGAAGATTGACGAGCGTTTGGTGACATATGATCATCTTCCTTGGGAAGAAAAGATTCGAAGGATGACTAGGGATTTGGAACAAGTGGCTCAATACAACAGACAGCTAAAGATGGAGGAGGAAGATATTTGGTTCGAGGATGATGTTGAACTTTCATTACAAGAAGACGCCCGACCAAATGACGATCAACGAATCGAAGAACTTCCGGCAATAATGATAAATTCCATGGACCAAACCGTTAGCGAAAAGCTTGCACCACCAATAGAGGATTCATGGATTCAACATGAGCTAATTCCACCATGGTCCGATTCTGATGATTCTGACGATGAGTTTTCTTGGCAGGTTAATACAACGGAAGAATACCATGATGATGACTGCCTAGATGGACTCGGAGCTTTAATGCAAGATGATCTACCCGAAGAACCATCGTCGGATCAAACCCCTCCTCAACAAACGGCAAGTCCTCCATTGATTAATAAGGATGAGTCTAACAACGGGTTATCGTTTTCACAGGGTATTCCACGCACAATTCAAGGAGTATCGTCACAAGATCCTTTTTGGGAAGCCAGTTGTCAAAAACAATTGGTTAACCTAACATCCCTAACGACATATTTAAAGGATCTTAGGCCGAATTCGCGCAAATCTGATGTTCATTCTGCAAGGAGACATGATGAGAACCGGTATGATAAGTGGTGCGCAACTCTACCTGGTGGATCACACAAAGGTAAATCGGTAAGCCCAGGTATGTACCACTATTATCACCCTTGCTTAATTGCAAGTGGAGGGTGTTTGGTTTCAATCGGGAGTGCTTAAACCCGGAGTCAGGCTCGAGACTCATGACAAAAACAAGCGCTTCTCGGGAGGCAACCCGTGAATTTTAAGTTTTTCATCTTTTTAATTTGTTTTTAGAGTCTTAAAGTAGCTAGTCGTGTCTAGGATTGTTACCCAAATCATTTCAGTCAAAATTTGAAAAAAAAAATTTATTATATTCTTTTTTATTTTCAAAGTTTTCAAAGCCTAACTAACCCAAAACTCTTTTTCTCTCACCAAAAGTTGGATCTCATTGTTTTTAACTTCAAAATCTCTTCAACTTTAAGTGTGGGAAAACTTTGGCTTTTTCAAACAATTTGTGATGAACCATAGTTTTTTCTAAACTTCTCAAGCAATGGGTTTTTATTCACTTCAATGTTTTTACATAACTTGCTTGAGATGTTGACAACTTATCCCTTAGTTTTTAAAGAAAATTATTTTTGTGCAAAAAGGGATAAATCAAGTTTTAAGTGTGGGAACCCAATGTGATAACAATTTTCAAAATTAAATTTTTATGGGTTCCCAATCTAAATTAACTTGATTATATGGTTCAATCACTAAGTGTGGGAAAACTTTTTCCAATAGTTTTCCAAAGTCCAATAGTCCAAGCCCAATGTTTTGAACATGAGAGGTGAGATATGTTTTTAAAAGAGATTTTTGACTAATGGTGATGAGGATTTGGTTTTCACGTGTTGGTTAGAATGTTTAATAAAGTTTTTTAAATAAAGCTTCTGTCCACATTGTTTTGTAACGCGATTTGACTTGACTTGATTTTGGGTTGTCATCCTATCTATCTTAGGTTTTATTTTACATTTTTTTTTTAGTGTGTTTTGTTTGTAGGTTTTGGTGTGGTAAACCCTCGGAGTCTCTTATTCTTCATGAGCCGATCTTCAGTTTCAAGTCTCTTAACCCGGGAAGTTTCTGTTTTCCTTTCACCTCTCTACTTGATTTTTAATGATTGTTGCATTGAGGACAATGCAAGTTTTAAGTGTGGGGAGGGGGTTAAGTAGACTTAACTTGTTTTGATTTCTTAACCCGTGGTTTAGTTGATCATTATCTTTTTACCTTTCCACATGTGCTTTAACTGTTATTGCATTGAGGACACTGCAATTTTTAAGTGTGGGAACGGGGTTAAGTAAACTTTCGCTTGTTTGTCCTTATTGTGCTTAATTGCTTATCTGATATGATTTGAATTATATGGCATAATTTTTTCGAAATCCATGATTTTTTTTTCAAAAATTTTGTGGAAGTCAAAAGAGTCTTGCATATAGGATGATACTTTTTGGAGTTTTTATGAGTTTGAAAAAGTCATGTGTATGCTAATTGCCATGAGTGATCCTTACCCATTCCGTTGAGAGATTGAGCCTGAATTGTTATATCTATTCATTTCTGTGAGGATGCCGACTTTGAACCAAGTAGAACTTGTCACTTTGAATGCTTGTCAAGATCACATAAGGAAAGTATGTCACCATTGCACTGATAGAGGCCTTCATTTCTTACCCTTTTAGCCTTCGTCAGATAATCTCATTATAAGGTTATCTGATCTGCCTAGCCTTTGATTGAAAAGTACTCGTCTTTAGTACTTCATCCCTTGTAACCCCTTTGAGCCTTAGCCTTTTCATTTCTTTACCCACATATATATATATATATATCCTTAGCCCATTCATTTTATCTATCTTTTGGCCGTAGCTCAAATTTGGAGGTTTTTCATGTTTTTGGTCCGTTTTATGAATCCGACAAATAGAGAAAGGGATTATGAAAAAGAAAAAGAGCAAAAGAGCCCAAAAGCAACATAGTTGCTGCTCTAAAAAAAATTAGAGAGCTTGAAAAGAAAAGAAAGAAAAGAAAAGAAAAAGAGAAAACGACTCATTCAAAAAGAAAAATCAAAGGAGTCGATGTGCTTAAAAGAAAATAAATATCGAAGCCACAAATAAGCAATATGCTTAGGCCAATATAAAAGTGATAGTGATAGAAATCCCGAGCTCTAAAAATCTCAAAAAGTCAGATGATTAATTTGGATCTTGAACTGATTTGTTTTCAGGTTTTTGCTACAACCCTTAGTCACTTATATATATCCTTTATCCTACCCTTAACCCTTAGCCTAACATTACAACCCTAAAGTCCTCTTGACGGTTGACAAATTTTCAGTGGTGGAGATGAGATTTGGTGACAAGCATATGCATTTGGTAAGATGTCGAGTATCAGTGTGATCACTATATATAACATATTACCCCTTGAGAGATACACTTGATACATACTTTGTGAGGGTAAGAGGTTGAGCATGACTTTGATGACTTGTGGAGCTTTGATTGGTGTCTGAATTGTGTGTGATTTCTTGCGACTATCCTTGTTCTTTCAAAGCATGATCATGGGTGGAGAATAATTTTGTCGTTATCTTTCTTATTTTATCAGATGTTTGCTTGAGGACAAGCAAATCTTAAGTGTGGGAATTTTGGTAACTCCAAAATTATACATGTTTTACTCGCATCAATTCCTCACTTTTGTTTGTAATTTGAGAGTATTTTCGATACTGTTTACTTAATCGGTGAATAGAAGTATACTCTGGATCGGAATCGTGGGAAGTACTCCTTAATCATTTCTACTAATTTAAAGCCCCAATTAGAATTCTTTTTATACGCTCTTTCCCTTCAATTACATCTGAAAGCGACTTGTAAACTCTATTATGATCATCCCTCATTGGTTGTCCGCAGATTCCATTATCAAGAAGTGCATCCACAGCTTCTTGTAACAATTTTTCCTGAGATATTATTAATTCTTCTGGCGTAGCTATACTTGTTGTTAATAGATCTGTAAGAGTATTATTCCGATAGATAATTCTTCTATAGATTTCATTAATATCCGAGGTCACTAGTTTATCCTCATCTATATGATAGATTGGTCTCAACTCAGGAGGAAGAACTGGTAATAGACACAAAACCATCCATTTTGGTTCTATATTTGTTCGAATAAAATGCTTAGCCAATTCCATGCGTCTAAGCAAAAAATCTTTTCTTCTTCCAACTTTTCGATCTTCCCATTCATTCCCTGTGGGTTCCTCTTCCTCCAATTCTTTCCATTCTACCAATGAATAATCTATAATAATTCGTAAATCTAGATTGGCTAATTGTTGTCTGATAGAACTGCCCCCGGTAGACATCTCTCGATTTCAAAATGTATCGAAGCTCCGGGTAGTAAAAAAAATTGGGATCTTGTATTTCCAGAGGAATTAGCATACCAACTCGCTTTCATCCTTCCCGTTCGTGTTCGTAGGCCTTTTTTTTAGTTTTTAAGAGGGGTTGCAACCAAGTAGGTAATTCATGATTTCTAAATCGAATATATTTTTGATTCGATTTAGAAAGTAGGAAACTAGAAATATATATATAAAAGAGGGCAAAGTAATACAAAAAGAACTCTGTTCTATTTTTTAGTCTATCTATACGAGGAGATCCTATGAAAAATGTAACCGATTCTTTCGTTTCTTTGGGCCACTGGCCATCCGCCGGGAGTTTCGGGTTTAATACCGATATTTTAGCAACAAATCTAATAAATCTAAGTGTAGTGCTTGGGGTCTTGATCTTTTTTGGAAAGGGAGTGTGTGCGAGTTGTTTATTTCAAGAATAGGCTGGATCCAACCAGCTGTACTTTTTCTGTTATAACTAGGAAAGTTATAAAATAAACGTATTCGTTCTGTAGCAGATCTTTTACAAGAGCAATTTGGATTGGCCTTGGTTCGTTTAGAAAGTATGGCTCGAGGAAACATATATGCAACACTTAAGCATACCTGGATACCAACTCCTCAGAACTTAGTAAATTCAACTCCATTAACAGGTACTTATAAAGCCTTTTTCCGTTTACATCCATTATCTCAAGTTTTGGATCGAACTAATCCATTGACACAAATAGTTCATGGGAGAAAATTGAGTTATTTGGGCTATTTTATATCTTGCATCTATAGTATTTTTGCCCTGGTGGATTTCTCTCTCATTTCAAAAAAGTCTGGAATCCTGGGTTACTAATTGGTGGAATACTAGGCAATCCGAAACTTTTTTGAATGATATTGAAGAAAAGAGTATTCTAGAAAAATTCA